>JAFBJU010000933.1:304594-310394 GCA_016785305.1 Colistium nudipinnis | reverse complement strand
ATATATATATATATATATATATATATATTAATGAGATCCCTAAAGAATAGAAAGACAAGAAAAGAAAGGAAAAATGACACAGGAAACCCATCAAGTTGACTCCGACTTGGTCTTAAGAGCAAAAGTGTCAGGCGAGGCGAAGATGGAGAGAGAGAGAGAGAGAGAGAGAGAGAGAGAGAGAGAGAGAGAGAGAGAGAGAGAGAGAGAGAGAAAGAGAGAGAGCAATAAAAGATGCAATTAAGATAACACACAAATAAAGAGGTTGGGCTGTAAAATGCAATCTCTTGTAGTGAGAGATGGCATATATGCAGAATACATCATGTGGGCATCAAGAGGTAAACCGCACAGAAGAGAACGTCACACTAGGTACACAGAGATAGCAGACGGGGGGGGGATAAGGGTCACTGATGCATTCACAGAGGCTATAAAGCCAAAGCCGAACGTCTGTGGGGAGTGAGACTATAATCAGCCAGTGAGGAAAACAAAGTAACAAAGCCAATAGGAATTCGAAAAAGGTAGAGATAAAAGAGAGATTCCTATAAACAGGAGGTGACCAGCAGGCGGAAGGCAGCAGAGCACAGTGGCCTGGAGCAGACAGTGTGGAGAAATGGCAGGAAATATATGGCTTTAAACAGCAATCACGGGGGAAAAAGAAGACCGAGATGACAAAGTGAGCTTAAAACTGAGGACATGAAGAAAAAGAGAGGGGAGACACAAAGGAGTGGCCAAAAACGGAAAAACAAAACTAAAATATCTAACATTAAGATGAAATGCTAAAAATCTCAGGAAGAGGACCAAGAAAAATACAGAAGGCAAGAGTTGGGAAAAAAGGGAAAAGAGAAACAGATAAAGAAATATTTTTGCTCAACTCTTGAGTCTCAATGTCATAAAATGCTCTCCTGCTAAGAACAACCGTATCCAGGAAAATATTTTATATTATTATTATTATTAGATTTTTTCTTGTTAGGGATCCTGCAGTGATGGAGAAGGGACCTGGGATGGGAAGAACACTTCTATTTATTATTTGTGTTTACTTCAATGACTAATTCACTTATCTAAAGTTCCTTTCCTTTAAAATAATCTTACAGCGAAATACTATGCTGCACATACTGTTTCCGAGTCCATTCCGGGCATCATGTATGGGAAGCCGAAGCTATTATATCACAGCTGTCTTTGAAAACAGTTTTTCTAAAAGGGCATCATTAGAGATTCTCATTTTTATGTTATTGAATTCTTTTTGAAGTCCACACAAGGAGAAAAGGGCAAGAAAGAGACACGCGGGGAGTACTGGAAGGAAAGAGAGAGAATGCGAGAGAAAAAAAAGGGAACAACTGACAATAACAACAGGGATGGTACTGGTGCTGCATGTAAATATGTGTTTGGTGCAAGTGTGTGTGTGTGTGTGCGCATATTGCATACCATACTGGTAGCAAACTGGGTCTGACTGGGCGAGCAGACACATACTGAGTTTCTGTAGAAAACCACAGCATGACGCATTCAGATCTGGATTTCTGAAAGAAGTGTGCAAAAAGAAAAAATATAGAAAGAGGACATGAATACAAAAAACCAAAACCAAAAAGTTAAAAAAATGGAATTCATAATAAAAGAGAAACACAGCATGCGTCCACCGCAATAAATGTTCAACAGAAGAACAGAAACGTGAACTGTCTTTTCTTCTAAATGTGGAACAGAGCAGAGGGCCCCTAAAGCCTAAAGAGTCAACCAGAGGTTTGACCACACTGACACACACACACAACAAAAGCATGGGCACATACCGTGCACCCACAATGCACTTGAGCTCACACGCAACAGCAAAAATCGAAACACACTCCATGCAAACAAACACTATAAGCTTTGAGGCTGCAGATCTGTTGCCTGTCGTGACAGTGACGTGTCATTTTTTAACATTCTCTGACAGGAAAAAAAAAATACTCTTTTCACAGCCACCATAGTTTAACACCCACCCACACACTGCAGTGCTTTGTTAATCGTCACATTTGTGTGTACAAGTATTTGTGTGTGCCCCCCGAGGTTAACCTGTAAACGTCTACCTGTTTCCCACACAGTGGAGGCCTTTGTGTTCCAGAGCCAGCCGGTAGAAACCCGAGGACGCTGGAGCGATGAGGAGGAGAGGAGCAGAACAATGCAGGCATGAGACTTTTTTATTATTTTTTTTTAACGCGTCTGCAACTGCACCACAGCTGAAATAAAATGAAAAGATAAAATACATCAAAATACATAAACAAACATCTGAAAACAAAGGCCAAAAACAAGGAGTTCAGAGTGCAGTGGGAGAGAATCAGAGAGTCACACATGTGAAATTTCAATAACGCATTAAATGATGGAGCGGGGTGGGGGGGTTATAATATGGTTCCACTGGAGGTAATTGGACAGCAGCCTTGTTTTAATTCAGCTGTATTTAATGTCTGCATTTAATGTCTCTTGATGCTACAGGGAGAGAGACAAGAGTTTTAATTTCATAAAGCTACCAGCTCACTTTCTCCTGGACCCGTGCCAAGGTACCGCTCCGTCCTGTCTGCAGAAAATTGTTTGAACCGCATGCAGCATAAACAAAAAGCTCATGTTTATTTTTTAATGTAACAACATTGGCTTGTCTGAAAACCCAAGTTCCCTGTTGATAATTAAAAGCGCTCCAGAGTTTTTTTGTGCACGACGTGTTATTACAACTCGAGTCGAGCAGAATCAGCTGTTGATGTTAACAATATTGAAGAGCTTAAACCTTGGATTTTTTTTATTTATTTTTTAATAAACGTCTCTCTCTCTCTCTCTCTCAACAGAAACAAAAAGGTTTCAGTCGTTCAGTGCAGAACACTATGATGTGGCGGACTGTAATAAGCTGAAATGTATCGCTTGTTGCATGGTTTCCTTGAAACTGAGCCGTACACAAGAAAAACATCCTAAGTTCAAGAGAGGTCAGAACATTAATTATTAGATCATCAGATAATCATTATCATGATATTGTTTTGAATATTCCTAGAACGATAATATTGTTAAAATGATATTCCATGACATCATCCAATGTTTCATTCTTTTTCATGTCATCATATCCTACAAGTGTCCTTGATTGTACGGTGACTTTGAGTAGCTGCCTTGCTTAGAGGTCCTGCAAAGAGTAAATGCAGAACAGTTATATGATAGCCACATTGAGAACATATCACCCAGCCGGGTGAGGTGTGCCAGTGTAGAAGGCTGGAACGGATTAAAGACGACATCAGATCATGGCACACAGTGTTACACACTCACCTAGTTTATCCGCAAAGACAGGCATGAGGGATGGGAGGAGGGTGAACTGGGAGGAGAGGATGGAGTAGAAGTACTGCAGTATCTGTGCGCTGGGTGCCTGCTCGCATATCTTCTGCACATTAACACACACACACACACAAGTAGAATATCACACAAAAGACAAAGAAATATAAAGCGTCAATTATTGATCTTGCTTAGTTGAATTTGAGATAAAGCAGACATTAGATAAATATCACATGAAATGACAAATATATAATAATACCTCAAGCAGAAGCGCTGATTAAATGGCTCAAATGACCATGAGTACACAAAGCTAATGAAGACACAAACTGTGCGGCTGCATTCATTAATATAGTCATTTGGAATAAACGCCAGATAGAGCACGATGATCGCGGTGACCTATTCCTCAGAAAGGAGATGAGGTGGAATAGCAGGATCATTTTCTCAAGTGTCTGGCATTAAGGGTGTTAGACAGAAAGAGAGAGGATGTTAAGATTATGATGAATTGGAAGTGTGCGTGCGCACGCGTTTGGCTCTCACAGTGATGGTGGGTATCCAGATGGAGTCACAGCAGTGAAGGAGGCAGCGACACAGAGACTCCAGTGAGTCCTGAGCTTGACTAAGTTTGGCCGGAGCTGTGAACGCGTTGGCCTTCAGAACGGGTTCTGACGCACACTCCTCAGCCAACCTTGGACACACACACACAGACACACACAGGGACGCCTTCAAACACACACAAGGATTTCATGGGATTCCGCAAGTTACGGTTTAACTGCTGGTTTAAGGACCGGACATTTAAATCAGTGAATCCACATAATAAAATGCTTTTAAAAAAAATGCAGGTGAAAACATCCTCTGGGTTTTTCACTTCTTTTAACTCCTTGAACATGCAACTTGACAATGTGCTGACCTGCAGGCAGCTTGAAAGCAAACCAGGGCCTGGAGCCAAAACCCTTCAGACCTGGAAGCCTGGAGCCCTGACCTCTTCACACTCCCCTGGAGGATGAACCAGAGAGATGGAAATCAAACGGAAGAAACACATGAGGCATGATGTGAAGCGGATATATCTCAACAGTAACATAGCAGCATTTCATCAGTTGAGTTTCAGACAGAAATCCGGCAGCAAGAGAAAAAAAAAAAAAAAAAACAGATTTGAAATGGCAGTCTATCCCTTGTGGATGAATGAACTCCCACAGATGTCGACGAAACATTTCAATCACACATCTGCTGTGTGAAATGTCACCAGACAGCATCGAAGCCGCTGATAACTCCACAGAAACGCTCTTTGGAGAATCACCACAACAGAGGGCAGCAAAAACACAGCACAGACATTGCAGTTTAGTTTTGCAATTTATTTTTTGCTTCAAACCACATATTTTGAACTCACAGAGCTTCGCTGGTGGGTAGAGGAGAGCAGGAGCAGCTCAGAGAGCCTGTGGGTGACAGCCTCCACCAGTCTCTCTACTTCACTGTACTGTACCGGTGTGGACTGGTGGTTCAGTCTGAAGAGTACAGTGACAGGGGTATATTATCATTCCACATGTATAACCCTGAAATGGGGACTCATGGGATGAAAACCCTGAATACCAATTTTAGGGTTAAAAGTGGGAAAGGTTAGGTTGACCTTGTATAAATTTCCAAAGTGGACCTTGAGTTTGAGTGCATTAGGAAGTGGGTGAACGTTCAAGAAACACAAAACTATCTTGCACTTTGGCCCACTTCCCCATGTCCGAGCGACACGGGACCAAGACCAGTTTGTTCGGGGTCCCTTCAAACCCCCTTGTACCAACTTTCATCTTTTTAGTAGCAACCCTTCACCAAAACCCTAATTCCACTCTTATAAACCCTATAACTGTGGACTTAGGGCTAGGGTTTTGGGGAAAGGTCGCTTCTAAAAAGATGAAAGTTGGTACCCAGGGGTTTTCAGGTAGCCCGAACACACTGGTCCTGGTCCCGTGTCGCTCGGACATGGGGAAGTGGGTGAACGCTCAAGACGCACAAAACTATCTGGCACTTTCTCCTACTTCCCAATGTCTGAGCAAGACAGGACCAAGACCAGTGCGTTCGGGCTCCCTGAAAACCCCTAGGTTTTTGGTGCAAGTCTTTCTTATACCTGAGGAGGGCAGAGGCAGCGCTGGCACCCTGTGAGGCCACCAGCAAGCAGGAGGAGGAGACTCCGGCTGTAACGGCCTCAGAGACCGACACAAACCCTGGACCACTGGGGAACAGGCGCACACTTGGAGGTTGCCTGTAGAGATAAACACACACACACACACACATCAACAACCGCAAAAAATGACAGCACATTCATTTATACATGGAAAAGTGCAAGTGTTTCTGTAGCTCAACAAAGTCCATAAGACTAACTGTTGTTCGCAAAGTAGTCCATCAGGGGTCAGCTGAAGCTGAGAGGCTTTCTGCTCTCCATCATGAGTGAGATAGAACTTTGGCAAACGTACAAACAAAAAAGAAAGGGGGCGGGACTGTAAGCGATTTTAGCTGATGTGAGTTTTTGACATGGATGTCAATAAAGGCC
>JAFBJU010000933.1:272094-299594 GCA_016785305.1 Colistium nudipinnis | reverse complement strand
TATCGCAAACCAATAAAAATGCCACGTTTTTTTGCTCACCCACACAGTTTTTGATGAGCAGTGGCGAGCCTGCATTGGCCAGGGTCTGCCTGAGCAGGACGCACACTCTGTCCCGAATGGCAACAGGCAAAGACTGGGCTGCAGCTCCTCCGGCTGTCCCGAGCAGTTTCAGCCACGCGTATACGACGGAAGCCTTCAGGGATTCATCCGGGTAAAGCCAGGCTGAGCACAACAGCTCCAGCAAGGGCACTGGAAGGCAGAGATGGGGGAAACGGGTGCAAACATCACTTAACACCAAAAAAAAACAAACACTGTGGATTTATACAGAATAAAATCGGAGGGGATATAATCATGTCTGGAAACCGAGTTGAGGCAAATCCAATGCATAAGTATCTCATTGGAATGACAAGGGAGGTAAACAGGCTATATTGTGTGAGATGCATAGAAAAATGGAAGAGAGCAGCAACAATTAACCAACTAAATGAATTAAAGTGCAGAACGGCACTGGAGCTGGAGCAGAAAGAGATGAGGGAGTTGAGAGGCCACCAAAGCCAGGACCGGCTGCTCGGTGAAGCGGATCAAAACCCAAGTGAGGCAGACATGTTTGATTAAACCAAAACATATGAGGCGGCCGAGATGAGAGCCAGGCACAAAGAGAGGAGGAGGAGGAGGAGGAGGAGGAGGGTTAGTGTACTCTCTGTCCATCTGGTGATCTGCTCTACACATTGTAGTCTACAAATAAAATATCCCAAATACATGTCGGTGTTATAGGGTATAGAAGTATTTTTCAAATGCAGTACTGAAATAGGGTATTTTCAATGCGTTCTTATCAGAGTAATGACGTCCTTAATCACACTGGTCTTCCTCGCTATCGTGGTCTGCTTCTTTATCTCATTATAGCTTCATCCTCCCTCCCTGCTTCATCACTTTGTCTGAATTTGCTCCTCGGTCAGGACCGGAGGGAGCGAGCGAGCGAGAGAGGATGAAAATTCAGGCCGAGAGAAAAAGAGTTGGTGTGAGTGAAAAGCGGGGGTCTTATGGGGATAGAGAGGCAGGTAGAGGCGGAGAGAGCGGAAATGCGTCGGGTGCTCTGGGCTCGTGTTGTCCCTGGCGTGCGGTTGTCATTAGTCCAAACAGCCCCACGGAGACACGCCGAGTGACGGACCACAGACAGACACACACCATCAATAGTGGCAGCCCGCATCTTGCATCAGCATCACAACAAGCCTCCGTTACCTGCAGCTGTTCAGGGGAGCATGTTCACCACCCCCCCCTCGTGAAAATACGTTATCAGGTGGACACACAATGATGCCTGCTCATACGGCACGAGGTTTATAATTACTTCGGGCCGGTGTAGAAAAGCACTCGGCCGTGGCTCAATCACGCGACAAAGCAAACCGACGCACAAAGTCGGGTAATGCTTCAGTAGGTAGGCAGACATCATACAGGTGGTTGTCGCAGAGATGAAACGCCATATCGGTGTGAGAAGGGGCTGATGGAGAGCTTTGTTGTTCTGCCTCACTCTACTGCAAAATGCAAAATTATACATGGATAGGAATAAATTCAATGGAGTGTTGGTAGAACATGATTTTTTTTTTTTCATTTTTTCTCCATGAGCCGGCGTGGGATTGGCTATGCGGACAGAATTTTAAGTCTGGACCACTACACTTATCTCAATGCAGCTGGAACGAAATTGGAAAAAGGTTAAGAAACAGCGAGAGAAATTGAATTGAGAAAGTTCAGGGTGAAGGGATATGTGAAAAAAAATAAAATAAATGTTTTGTGATTTTTGCAATGTCTCAGCAGACTGGGATGGAATAGTAAACAACATGGGGAGGACAAATTTAGCAGTGGACATGATGGACAATATTTCAGTAATTGTTATTGACAAAAATGTAATTGTTTTTAAATAAAAAAAAATAAAAAAAACGATCTGCCTGACAGCGCGTGCCTTACCATAGTGAGTCACCAGGCAATGGGCCACAGGGGGGGTGGCTTCCACCAGGGTCCCCAGAAGGTTGATTATGGGCTGGAAATCTTTCACATTGTTCTGGTCACTTAGCTGGACAGGGGGAAGCACAACATTTAAAAAAAAATAATATGTGAAGAAACTCGTCCGGAGCAATAGGGCATACCATCACATTCACGCTGTTGAGCTTCACAGCGCCAAAGTTCAAGAGAGCAGCAGGAAAGACATGAATTAAATATAGAATCTCTACAAAGCTGTACAGTGGGAAAAAAAATGAATATGAAATGCTGTGTATAAAAACTTTTCAAAATCAGCTCTTGGGGAGTCTGAGTAGCAGCATGACATTTGAGAGCAGGACTTCCACAGTAATATTCCTTTGAATATAATCTGAGTTTAAATTCAGCTCCAGCAACAGCAGTATTTCTACCTACACTGCAGAGCCATCTGCATTTTAATGTCACGCACATGCGTGTGATGTGTTTTTTGTTGTCATGACACACCTGCTTCTTTTTCCAGATCCCAATCACACCTTATTAAATCTCTGTATTCTCAATGGCCGGGCAATTTAAAATACCTTTTCTTTAGAATGTCCTAATTAGGCTCCTTTCTGCTGATGTAAATGAGACTTTTCCGCACCTCTAACTGGTGGTACACCTCTCTGTCATCATCAGCATACAGAGCTTTTCTTTTTTTTTCCACCTGCACCATGATCTGCTGAATGAGTCTTTTCCACTTTTCCCCCCAGAGGTGACAACAGCAGCGAGGGCGGGGGGGTGACAAGCACACTGTCTGTTTACCAAACAACCGCTCCGAGGATATGCTGCTAGTTACACAAATGCTGTTAAAATGTAAGGTGCAGTGTGCGTGTGTGTGTATGTCTGTGTGTTACGGTGCCTGCGTGTGCAGATGTGTGTAAATGTGTTTGCTTCACCTGTTTGTATATCTCGTCCAGAACAAAGCGAAATGACACCTCACTCTGGAGCTCCAGAAGCAGCTGAGCCAGCACTGACACACACACACACACACACACACACACACCGATGAATACAGGTACACAAAAACGCACACATCAAACGAAGGAACCCGCTAAGGGTTCATTAAATAAACATCACAGTTACTCACACAGTTTCACACTTATAGGAAGCTCCCTGACATTATTTAGCTGGAGGAGATAAAAGCTGGAGGTGCTTTTCATCTCAAAGCGGTGGAGCATTTACATTTTTTGTGTTATTCTAGCATTTGCGTCAAATAAATGTTACGATGGTGTCTGATAACGTGTTGTAATCCAATGACTCTTCTATTTGTATGTCATTATGTGCTAACAAGAATTTGAAACACCAACCACAGTAGCATAAGCCCCGCAACATTTCTGCATTTTTAAAGCCTTGTTTATGGTTTGTTGCAGGGCCAACATCAAGGAGAGATAAAGCGAAAACTGCATAAAGATCCCTGGTGAGAAAGGGGCAATTCTTCTTCCATGCACAGTGCAGAGGTGAGAGAATATTATTATGCAAAAGAAAAAGAAAAAAAGGTAAAGGCTTCAAAAATGTTACATTTAGATAATGGTATAATGGACTGTGGAGTCACTGCAAGATCACCTCAGTTACAGCAACGACCATTATCACAGTCACAGAGGGATGATGTGCAAGTCACTGAGGGAATAATGACTCATAGCCTAGTGTGTGTGCACCCTCACATTGTCTGTATAATATAAATATATATTTTCGACATAATAAAGTCTGTGTCTGTGTCAGTGTACCGGGAGGAGAATGAGGCATCTCTTTACCTTGGTGAACCTTTTCCACAGTGGCTGGGTCCTCCGTGGAATGGAGCATCCCTGGGGACAGAGCAGTTATGACAGGCTGGGTTTAAATGTTACATTTCAGAAACTCATTGAAATGTATAGAAGTCTCATGAAGGGGGTAAGGGGGAGCTTGGAATTGAATACTGATACATGAAAAAGGACAAACGAAGGTAACAGTCTTACAAAATAGTTATTATAAGCTACAAAAATACATATATATAATATATAAATGTAAGCCGAAACAGAACCAGTGGGAGAGTCACAGTTGTTGCATGATCTGTAGGTTGGAATGGTTCTGCTGGATTTCCAAAACACTTCATCCCTCCAAGTATGTAAACAGGTATTAAGTGTACTGGGGGAGGAAAATGTATATTTTATCTAGGATTATACTCTTTACAGACTTCTAATACGTTATACAGCAATAATCTAGAGAGAAATGAATCCAGGAAGTACCAGTAATGTCCTCTAATGATGCAATATGCACATCATTATAGCAGTGGTAATGTTTGTAGAGGAATTTGTGCCATACTTAATCATTCCCTGCTTAGTTCATTTGATAGGATACTGAGAATGTGGCTAACTCTGCAGTCAGCAGTGTATAGTAAACAAGCATGAAGAAACTGCAAATTGAGTTAAATATCAATATTTTGAGCCAGTGTTCTATACTTTTACTTGAAAGAGTATTTTGTGAATAATTTATAGACAGAAACTAAATTGTCCACCACACACATTCGTTGATTGGGTAAATGATTTACCTATGCAATGAGAATACCATTTTACCCCAGATTTAATGAAGGTGCCATATATATATAAAAACATCTACATAAACATGGTAAAAAGTGTATACCAGTCATTAATAAAGACCCAAATATATGCCAAATTCAACTGTAAATCAATGGAGTAATTTAATCCTATCTGGATTTATCCCCTCTTGTGAAGAAAGAAAGAAAGCAGTGACATGCTTTGTTGCCCACTGGAATCGTTTTTTTTTATAAAACAATATGTGAATGAAACCTTGAAAACAACTATGGATGGATCAGATTGATCAATTAGTCCTAACTTCAGCCTGTTACATGTGTAGAACAACCGGGCGTTAGCTTATGTTAAATTATTATTTCTTACCCAGCAGTGAAGCTATGAAACGTAAAGACACTCTGTGGTCCTGGCGGAGCAGATCTCTCAAAGCCCCCGGAGAACATGTCAGCACCCCACTGACAGCAGACAGGGCAAAAGACTTCCTCACCGACTGTAGGACAGAGACACATAGAGACACACGAGAGGGTAAATGAAGCCTGTGCATGGGAACATTATCAGGGCAATGCATATTCTGCAAATAATGAATTCTGTAAAATCCCAACCAGTACCAAGGAAAGAAAAATGCTCTGGGGAATACATACATACAAGCCAAAAATCAATATAATGGTAGATAAGCTTCATAAATAAATAATACAAAAATAAGCCAAGTTTATTATATCACTTACCGAGATATCATGACTCTCAATCATTTCAATGACACAGGCCACACAGAGCCGCAGCCCGCTGCCCTCCGCAGACACCAGGCGCCCGCTCCATTTTGGGTCATGTCTGACGTGGACTTTGTCATAAACAATGTCCACGTTCATCTTGGCTTGCAGGCGTCACCTGTTAAAAAATGCAGAACACAATTGATCTTAAACAAAACTTTGACAACTGTGACTCGGGCAGGCGAATTAAAAAGCTAGCTGGCTACTGTTGCCAGCTAGCAAGGTAGCAATTGGGTTGTAAGCCCCAGAGCTAATGCTAACTGATTAGCAACTTACCCTCTCCTCAAAAACAAACTCCGTTTGCAGGCTGCGTGTTCCTTTTAACCATTTGCCTATAAACACTGGAAAGTAATAACAATACTATGAGATGAAATATGTTTTTTTAAGAAGCAGTGAAAATGTAAAGCTCTTAATTATGTAGCTGATTGAATTCTGTGTAGTAGGTGTTGCAGAATGGGGCTATAACATCCGCCCACTTTTCAATTCAAACTTTATTTAACCATATGTTGTTAACACAAAGTTTGTTGTTAATATAAAATCACGCACAAGTCCATATATCAGTAAAATGTATGTGCTGAATTAATCAAAAATTATAACAATGATTAAAAAAATAATAATGAATTAGTTCATATAATGTTATAATGTATCAGAGTCAATTTATGCTCTTATCCATGTCATTGCTGAACAATAAGATGTGAGATTATGGTGAATGAAGGACACATTTGATTTGCAGTATCATGTAGTTACAAGAGCCACAATTTGATCATCGCCATGACAACAACAGCCTCTTGGCAACTCAGAAACTAAATCGGAAGATTTCAGCGTGGTGGTGGGGTTCATTGCACGTCAAATTATAATGTGTGACATGTAGCCAGCTCAGCTCTGCCTCAAATGGGAGTGTGTGTGTGTGTGTGTGTGTGTGTGTGTGTGTGTGTTTCTGTGTGCAAAAATACGCAATGTATGTATGTGAGTCATAGTTTCTTAGTATGTTGCCTTTGACAGATCTGCTGTGGTCCAACAGCCTTTTTGAAGGCAAAGGGTGATGGTTGTTATGACTGTGTTTGCGGGAAGTGGTCAAAGCTTTGTTTGGTGACTGACGGAGAAGAGCGGCAGACACTCTGACAAGCAAGTGGAAAATATTTGTTTCTTAAGTCTCCATTTGTGCCCATGGAGAGGAGCTGAATCCATCAGCCTGTGCAGCTTTATTGGCCCCTGACAGAGATCCCTCCTCACTACCCAGGTGGGATGCAGTGCATATATCTGTCAGCTTTATTGGACAGCCAATCCTTAAAGATTATTCTTCAGGGGCCAATAACACACAAAGAAATGGATTCAGCATCACTCCCAGCATAAGTGGAGACGATCAGACATGCAAACATTTTTCACTCCGTCGCTTTTTTTTGGTCATTTGGCAATATCTTTAATAACTTACAAGCAGACACATACACACAGACCCCACACACTCTAGATGTGTCTATAGAGTCAAATAATAACATTTCACAGCATATTCTACCAGGTAAAATGCATGCAATGAATAAACCTATCTTTTCTGCTTATTTTAAAGAGCAGATAATAAACCTAAAGAGTGGTTATGTCTGGGGGGAGGGGGAGGGGGGCATTAAAGCTGCCTAAATATAGCTGTGGAAACTGCCATCCCCTTAACCCACGACTGGATAGTTACTCTCCTCACATAAGCTTATCTACTGTTTCCATTGCATTGCACAAAACAGCAACAGCCTTATTTAAAATCATTTCAAACGATGATGGGCTTTTATAATGTAATAATAATTAATCAATGATCTAAGTTTTATTTTTTATTTTTTGAATTGTTTGATTGCAAGAAGTTACAGAGATAAAGTAGGGGGAGGACTCTGGGATGCGGTGCACGCGAGGGGGGGAGGGTGCGCGTGTACACGTGCGCGTGGGCGCGCGTGTGCGGGGTGGAGAGGAACCAGCGTGTGACTCTGATGCTGCGTTCAGGTGCGTTTCACCCTCAGAGGTGAAAACTCCTGAACACGGCACGATGGATTACATCAGTTCCACAGGTGTTTTTTTATGATTCAATTAAAATCATGTAGCAGCGTCTCAGCATCCGAGGAAAAGAGGAGAAAAGTGTCCCAAAACGGTAAGAAGTGAAAAACCTTTGACTCAGTACTCTGTGTTCACGCAGCGAGTTTTATTTTGTATTTTATTCAATAACGTACAGACTTTGTAACTACATTCAGTGCAACACTTTCTTACTCATGTTTTCATGTATTTTGTCACGTGGTGTTAGTTTGCGGGCTGTTTTCTGAAATACGTGTTTTTGTGTGGTATTACTCAGTAAGAATGACATTAATGAAAACATATTTTTAATTATATAAATATAATAGATATAAATGTCCTATGAGGTGTTGAAGGTTGGAACTTGTATCCTAATGTCTGAGATGTGATTGGCTGTAGTTCCTAATTAATCTTTCGTGTTTGACGTTTTGAGTAGTACAAGACAGTATTATAATCTGCCTTTTCATGTTAATATTTAATTTGCCTGTAGAATGTGTATTGCACTTGAATAATGTGAACAGATAACACACATGTTTTACTTAATCAATGTGCTACCTTATTTACTATTGGCTCTAATCATGGGGTCAACTTGTGAGCAGTCCCTGTACTTTAGTTTTGTTACAAAACAAAGCATCTATATCCAATAAATTCAACCTGCAGGCAACCGAACACAGATTAAGAATAAACTTCACTGCAATTTGATATATTGTAACAATACCACAACAAATCTATAGCGCCTGTCACACCATGGGTCAGCATAGTTTTTTTTTTGTTGAAAAAACACTACCCTGCACACATCACTGTTATTCTATCAACTGCGATGTTTGCAAACACGTTTTTCTTCTCCTGCCAGGTGTTTTGCCTGGTCTTATTCCTGTGTTGCCTCAGAAAAAAAAGGCAAAGACTAAAAGTAAATCTGCTCTCTCAACTGTCTGATCAGCACTTTCCACAACTGACGTTGAGACATAACAAACAAACAGGAGAGGACTGTACCAATAACAAAGGGTTTGGTATTACCCTTATATATGCCTGCATCCCCACACACACAGTCACTCTGTGAGGAGGCCATGTATTCAGACAGAGCCAACCAGGGGAATATTCAGTTTCACACCAGGACAGGCCTCTACTCAGCCGCACAACAGAACCGGACTTTGTAGAGGCATGATATTAAAAAAAAACACCGAAATTTGAGGCGTTCCTTTTAGAAGGGAAAGTGGCGGTGAGACGGAGAGAGAGGACAGCGATGATGGAGTTTGAGAATCCCATTTTTCTTTCTCTTTTTTACAGAGATGCACCTCAGATATGAATGCACAGGGCATCCAAACTCGGTGAAAAGAGCGTGAATGAGAAGATAAATGACAGAGAAGACTTGCTGACTGTGTCGAGGCCTAACAAACAAAAAAAAATGCCAGACTGAATAGGGACGAATGAGGGAAAAAAATGGCAATTTTCCAGGCAGAAAAGTGCCTGATTGTAAAGATGAATAAACACACAATGGAGATGATAAAGAGCCATCATTACTCGACTGAGCAGCGCATTGACAGTATTTATACGAAGAGACTCTTGATTAATACGAGAAGCAAAAAATTTATACGTGGGCTCCTCTACACAAAATAGTCTTTGGTTAATTAGATTGATAGGCCTTTGTCGGCCGAAAAACTGCACCGAGAGCAAAACCTGTGTCACATTAGAGTGGGTAATAGAAGAACACAAGGCGAGAATGGCAAGAGGCAGAAAAAGTAAGGTCTCGAGGCATTTTCATCTACTGGGTAGAGGCACTGTAACTTTTATCCATTTATCCACCCACACAACAGCTCTCGGCCCCAAACCTATAAACTCAGCTCACTTTCACTATGGAATAATCTCATCCTGACTGTATTTTTTTTTCTCCCCTCATTGTACTTCTCATCTCATTTCCTGTTATAAACTCCTCCAGGTTTCTTAAAATTCTCCTTTTTTCCCCTCCATGAACTAACCAATCCATCACACCTCCTTTTTTAATTTTCCTCAGCTCTTCCTCCGTCTTCCTGTGCTCCCTCTGCTCACACTCCTCTCCTCTCCTCCTCCTCTGCTCCTCCCTTACCTCCTGTCATGTCTGTATCCATGAGGAACCCACCTCTGCGCCGGCGCTCTTTAGGTCCCGTATCGCCCAAACGCCTGTACAGAAACCTGTCCGTCCGTCTGAGGGGCGGAGAGTCATCCGTTGCCGGGGAGATGGACACGTCCAAACACCTCAGCAAGTCTGCGGACGCTGTAAGGCACAATTTGCTCACATTGAAATGAAAAGCTGTGATTTATTTTTTATCATGGCTGCAATGATTAGATATTTCACCTTACACGTTCTTTCATTGCGTGCCACTATAAAGTAAGAACCTTTTCTTTCTTTTTTTTCCTGTCTCCATCCCTCACTCGCCCATCCTCCCGTGGCCCTACATTCTCTCTCCCCTGTTCCCCCTTCAGTACAAGAGCCTGTGGGAGGCCGTGGAAAACGAAGACACTCTGGCTGTCCAGAGCCTGCTGTCCAGAGACCACACCGGCTGTGGAGGGGGCGGTGGAGGCAGCATGTGGGAGAGAGGGGAGAGGAAAGAACGGGACTGGGAGAGAGAGAGGGAGAAGGGGGTGAACAGGGTCAGCGATCAGGGCCTGGTGCCTCTGGACGTGGCGGCCCTGACCCACAACTCCCCTCTGCTCCACGTGTTGACCAAGGCGGGAGCGCGGCACAACCCTGTTTGTAAGTGTCATGTTTGAAAGGATTTTATTTTTTTTATTTAAATGTGTTTAAACTGTCTCATTATCCCGCCGGTCCTCCCAGTGTGCAGACTGGCCGAGTGGGAACTCAAACTGGAGGCTCTGGTGGCTCTGGCAGGTCGACGTGTGGAGGAGAGGAAGAAGGAGCTGGTGAAGAAGGCCGGCGCCGGGCCTCAGGCGCAGGCCGACATCCACAGACACATCCGCCTCTGGAGCCTCAGGCTGCAGCTGTACTGCCGCATGAGGGAGAACTTCATCAACACAGGTCAGTGGTCCCGGCAGGGGACACAAACTCAAAGTGGGGTCAGGTTTTCTTTTTTTGTTCACTGCTACAAATCAATCGGGTATCCAACTTTCAAAATTCATCAAACCCACCTTGCTTCAACCTTTCCAAAGTCTCCCACGCTCCAAGACCACCAGCCGCAGCCCTGGAGTTGGTGTATATACAGTACATGAACAAAAAAATCCACAACATCAACACCTCTAAGAAGGCTTTGGTGCAACCTCTATATCTGCATTATTTAAATTCATTTTGCTGCACCAACCTCACCCCCTCCTGGCTCTTTATTTGCTCAAACTGATGTTATCTTTGGAAAGGATGCGATGGTGCCACCTCTGCACTTACTTGAATTGCTCCGCGTGAACATGTCTGCGTCGCTCTCGTTTCGTTTCTCTATTAAGCCCATCCAGTTTTCCTCTGGGACTGATTTACGTCACGGTGTTATAGGGATGGGGTCGGTTGAGCACAATAGGTGTTTTTTTTTTTTCCCCCCCCTGTATGATATTCATTACATTAACGACGCGCATAAAGCTGCCACGCGGCAAATCTGTGCCACGGTTAAAGTTTTACCATCAAATAATAGAGAAGTCTACGGATATTTGAATAGGACGGAGTTCAGAAGGTGAAGGACACTTACAACTACCAGTATTTAATCAAACACACATTTACCTGACCTGGTTCAGGGTGGAGCCGCAGGGAGGAACACGGACACGGGGAACAAAGACGCATCTTCCCCTGTGGAGGGGAGGGGGGGAAAGGGGTACAAATACAAGGGAGGTGGAGGAGACGATTAGGCACAGGTGGAGCACATTCAGGGAAAGCATGGCATCACAAGGGGGCAGGAAGTGAAGGGACCAAACAAAAAGAGGCAAAATAAAACAGGAAGCCGCAATGGAAAGAGAGCACAGCCTGTGACTGTCCGCTGAAATGAGTCGTCTCTGAAAATCTTAAATCAGTGGATTCTGTGCGAGGATGAAATGTATCTTCCCTTAAAATATTCTAACCTCATTCCTGACCGTTTTCTCTCTTTCTATTATGGCCCTCAATAATGTGGCCGTCTCTCGTCCATCACACACGAATGGTTCTGTTTTCATGCATATTCAATTCTAGCCTACAAGGGAATCAAAGTTCCTTTCTTCTGTGTTTTTTTTCCTTTTTGAAAAAATCCCCCCAAATCTCATTGGAAAATATATACATATCATTATTTTTGAAAACATGTCTCTTCAATGCCTTACCCAGAGCTCCCTGGCCCTCCCAGTCACGTGTCCATAGTGGTGACCAGCACATCTTCTTTGTTTTTGGTGATCAAAGAACCAGAAGGCGACACCATGGGGCTCATCACCCGCTACAGAGGTAGGATTTGGACTTTAAAAAAAGGACGGAGGCTTGACGAATAAATAATACAATTTGTGGTATAATGGTCCGTTATAATGTGTTCCTCCCCACGGGCCTCAAAGTGCTATAATTCTGCATCTGGCTTTCTACTCCTTTCTCCATTTCGTTTCAAAGCTGCATAGTTGGCCGCCAAGGGAAGAGAAAGCCGAGGCACGGCGATTTGCCGTCACTGTAAACCCTGGAATCCTTAGTTTGGCCCCGTGGGGGTTGTTGAGTTAAGCCAGAGAAGAATTTGTCAGTGAGATTGTGTTGTGTTCACAGTGGAATGGAGCACCTCAGCCACCTTCAAACGCATCCTCGGCTCAGCCCAAGTTACAGAGACCAAGAATCCCTCCCATAGTGTCAAAGGACTCATATCAGTAAGTCGTCCAGCGAGCACGCACACACACGCACACACGCACACACTCCCACTCCCACTCAAAGGGAAGCAAGCATCAGCACGTCCAAAGATCCACAAACATATATTTCAATATTTTACGGGACATATGATTTTGCACACACACACACGCCCACCAACTCACACACACACACACACACAGACTGTATTTATCTCTCCCCAGTCCGTGGGCTGCGTTGAACCACTTTCCAAGTTAGAGAACAGTTGTCCCACTCAACTGCCTTTACATAACCAGATGAATTAATAATGAGAGCAGTATGTGATTTCTTTTGTGCCGCAAACGGAGGATTCATGAGGTTAATGCATGGTAATAATTTGGCGGTCTGGTGCTTCTCTAAACGCAGGGAGTGCATTACTTTGTAAGAGTGAGTGCCTACAATGTGAAAGGATGGGGCCCGCCTCAGTGCTCTACTCCGGTCAGCGCTGCCCCCTCCAGTGAGTATACTCAACTGCAACCTTGGATGAGTGTGTGGACTTGCTACTGCAAAAAAAAAAAGAAAAAGAAAAAATTAAAAGAAAACGGGCTCCATTCTTTTTTACTCCATGTGCATGTGTAATTAAATGACTCGGCCGACACCAAGCTCCACATGTGAAAGGATGTGTGCGAGACGCTCACGGCTCGTGGACGAACAAATGACTAAAACCCAAATAATTAACGATGTCACTGCGAGTCAGTGGGTCCTGTGCCCCCCCTGCTACTGGAAATGATTGAAATAGAGAGGAAAAAAAAACAAAACAAAAAAACACACCTATTCAAAATAAATGCAAACAAATGTCATGGTACAACCACAGTGGCGATAATAGTGATGGTTGTGCATGTTGCAGCATCAGTTTGGTAATAAATACAATACTTGACATGCTTACTGACTGACTGAAGCAGCTCAGAATGAATCAGCATGGAAATTTCCAGAGTCAACGCGTGCGCGCGCACACACACACACACACACACACACACACACACACACACACACACACACACACACACCCAGGTCCTCTCTCGCACTGGCTCCTGCCTCCTAATCACAGAGATAGGGGGAAAATAAATCAATAATAATAATTGCACTGGGCTCTCGCCTGCAGATGAGGTCTAAATGTTTTCGGATGATTTTCCACCATGGCATGTCAAATGAAGGCAGTGATATGTCTGGCTCTGGCTCGCTGTGCAGGCTGGAGAGAGTGCATCGGTGTGAAGTCACAGTTCCGAAACCACGAAGGCCTGGTGAGGAAACTCTTGGAAGATGCCAAAGAACCACATTACAGAGGATACTGCATAGGTAACAATTGCATCATTTACATGTCAATGTAGTTAATGGATCTCTTATATATAATATACATCTATAGCGTGCCTGTATAGATGTAGTATCAGACTAGATCCTGTCATAGTAGTATAATCTCAGTATAATCTAATATACATGTATATATATTTAAATATAAATCAGTCTAGGTTTGTTTATATCTAATAATCTTATTTTTTTTTTATTGTATCCCATAATAAGTTCCAGGTTAAAAGGGAAATGCATTAAACTATGGAAGTAAGATATTCCATTCCAGTGTGAGTCATTGTGAAATGTCGTAAAAAAAATAAATAATAAAAAAATCATGTTTTCTGGGACACATTGGCACAATTGGCGAATGGTCACCTCATATACAACTGCGTTTTTATTCCTACTCCACAATATTTCCCCATCAGCTGGATGTAGCGTACGTGTCAGGCCTTATTTTTCTGCTGAGACAACGTTCCGCTCGTTTCCCACCTCCCGTCACATACCTTTGTGCACGCACAGTGCACGTGATTCACATCCCATCCCATCCTCCCCCTCCACAGAGAGCTCCAAGCCCCAGAGTCCCAGCAAGCGTCTCTCTGTGTCCCGAGGCATCAAACAGCTGTTCCAGTCGGCCACCAAGTTTGTTCGCCTCCTACAGAGGTAGATATAATATTACAATTTATAATAATCATCGTGAAAATAAAATGATTTCTCATGAGACAGATGAGGCAATTCTACTCATTTAAGGAGGAAAGGATGCAACTGCAATGGAAATAAAACAGAATTCATTTTAAAAAGGAAAAATGCTTTATGGAAATAGGACGTTGACTTAATTTGCATAACCTGCATGGATAAAAAAAAAATTACATGATTATTATATTGATTTATTTCCAAATGCATATTCTGCCCTGGGCAATTATTAGTATGCTCTTACTTTAGATCTTCTTATTATCTCCTCAGGGGTGTGTACCTGGCCACTGTGTTTTACCACAAAGAAAACATCCTGGTGACGGCAGAAGATCAAATCCCACTGGTGGAGATCCAGTGCTGCTCCACCTCCATCACCCACGACTTCCTTTGGTTCGCCAAGGTGACTGGCAGTCACGGATTTGTTATTATTTACTTTGTGTGAATTCCTTTTGTTGTTTTGTTTTGTTTTGTGAACCACAACTTTGTGTTGGTACTTAAACGCAATGAGTTCATTTCTGTTTTCTTCCGACCTGTAGTTGTCGTGCGCCTGGCAACAGGTGCCGTGGCTCCAGCAGGCCCTCTCCGCCGCGCACTCCTCGCCCTCCTCCCTCCTCCAGAACAGACACAACATCTTAAGAGCCGTCTCCCAGCTGCAGGTAGGAAGTTAAGCTGCTTACTCTGGTAGGATAAGAAGCATAAAAAAAACAAAAAAAAAACGTGAATTGCTATTTTAATAATTGCTCCCTGCGCCTCACTTCTTAATCCCCAGCATGCTCACATGTACTCGTCCTCATGTTTCTGCCTCACCTCTCCCTCTCCCCCTCTCTCTCAGTCCTCCCTGGGAACCATGGACCTGGGCCAGGTGTACTACGAGCCTCTGAAAGACCGGCAGGGCAACGTACTCCTGGTGACTTTGAAGGACTTTCCTCATCTTCCCAGGTGAGAAAGCGAAGGAGCCACCCGCCTCGTGTCCTTCCCTGTGCGAAACGTCGGGGGGGGGGGGCCACTTACCGACCTGCCAGAGGACATTTCAGCTGCGTGCCAGCCAAGTATCGCGCATAGTAAAATAAACATCTCCAAATCAAATAGCCAAATACATTTTTTATAAGTCTACCGCTCTTTATCGATCAAATCTGGAACCCCTCCCGCCCACTGGAGCAAATAACCCAATCAGGCATCAGACTGGGCTCGGCACATAGTTAGTGCCGTTATACTGGCGGTGCTATATTGAACTGAATTCCTAGGATTGAGGCCCCCCCCCCCCACCAACAGTGGTGACATGTGCCTGTGTTTTCACATCAACTGGTTTTGCTCCTCTCCCAGTCCTCGTGACCCTCCGCTCCACTGGATGCCTCTGGCCCGTCTGGAAAAGAACCGCAGCAGGACCCCTCTCCTGCCGGAGCCCACCGCCATGGACATGCTCTTTGAGCAGCTCAAGGTGAACCTGGATTTCTCCGTCTGTGTGTGTGTGTGTGTGTGTGACAAAAAAAGACATTGACACATTAACATGGAGGACACACTGAGCCTCCGGTCCGTGCAGCAGAATACATTCAACACAGAACATATTCCGTTCGATTGCCCAGTCATGTCTTTCCACTTGAATAACCACGGAGATGCGGTGGAATGAATGCGCCCAATTCAAAATGAGACGCAGAGCATGAAAGGGATTTACTTATTACGTTCCGACCTGACCGCGTGTCTCTCTCTCTCTCTCTCTCTCTCTCTCTCTGCTCCGCAGGAGAAGCTGTACCTCCACAGGCACAGCGTTCAGTGGGCCCAGCCAGGGCTCTACGTCGGGATCCTCAAATTATGCAGCTCCTTAGAACAGATCCGGATCCTGGTGCCACAGAGGCTGCCCAACATGCTGTGCCACACGCGGGTCCGACACAATGCCCACGTGTCCAGGTAACACCAGCTTGGATCATTGACGGGCAGTTTCCAAAGCGTATTATTCCAAACGTGCGGCTTTCAGTTGCTGTGGAAAAAAAATAAAAAAACGTGGTCGTATTCAAAGAAAAGACAAATCCCCATTTTGATGTGTTGGACTGTCCCAAAAGTCTAGAACATCATTATCATTCTTTTTTAAGCATGACTGTGTCACGGGTGGCATATGACCTTACGTATTGTGCGTGACAGGGAGGAGTGGACCTGGCTCCAGAGTCATGTTTACACCACGGCCAATGGCAGCGTCCAGAACCTGCTGAGTGGCGAGGACGAGAGCTGGATGGAGAACAGTCTGCTGGTGGAGTTTGTCCGCTCTCTGCGAGCGGCCATCTCGCATCTCCTCACCAAGCTCAACATCCCCCTCTACAGGGTAACGCAACTCCACGCAAGCGCCGCCTCGCAGTTTTTTTTTTTGGCCCCCAGTTGTTCAGTGGTGCGCTGTCCCCCACAGGCGTACCAATACGGCGTGTACACCCGCGAGCTGCTGCAGTTCGGAGACAACCTGTCCATGGTGCTGCTGCTGCCTCCCAGTGAGGACTTCAGCTCCAGCTACTGGCCTCTGGTGGGCACCAAGGAGCCGGGCCTCACCATGCCGCTGCAGATCTTTGAGCTGGGTGAGGTGTAGACACGGGATCCGTGGCACAAAAAGCGAACTGTTGTGATTTTTAAGCAGTGAGTGGAAGAAAAAAAAAATCGAGTAAAATGGGATAAGTCCATGCATTTGGGATTTCTCTGGACCCAGCATGCGACAACAGATTTTAAACCACTGGTGGTTGATGCTATGAGGTGTGTCGAGTGTGTCGTTGAGTGCTGGTGCTCTTACTCTCTTGTCGCACCCCCCAGTTCACTTCTGGACGTATGAACGGGACTTCCTGTCCCAGTACTGCCAGGCCTGGGTCCGGCTGGAGCTGGACACTCATCTGGCCCAGCAGGCTCTGCGGGAGGCCCTGGACACCAAGGAGGTGCAGGAGTCCCGGGAGAGGCTGAACCACATCACCGAGCTTTCCCACGTGAGAATATGAGATTGATCCAAAAGTGGCAACATTTTTCACTTTGGAATATTTCAACCGAAAGATGTACCACTGGGGGAAAAAAAAGGTTTCACTGACTCTGCGTGTGGTTCTGTCAGCGTCTGGACATGGTGTGGAGAGATGCCCGCTGGATCACCGACTGTCTGCAGTGCGTCCGCTCCAAGCAGTGGGTGGGCGCCGTGCCGCTGGGCCTGGTGATGGGCGGAGACCCGCCGCCGCGTCCCGATGGCGAGGAGGAGGAGGAGAGCCTGACCGCCAGGCTGCCGTGGCCCTATCGGACACTAGCACAGAGAGCCATCACAGGTACAGCCCACTTTCTGTTGACTTTATTCAAAACATGGTCTCCGTGGAGATTAGATGAACATTTATATATATATACATATAGGAGACTGTGGTCAAATTTGCATAATTTTGCATGCTGTGGCTTTAAATCACAGATTTTTTTTTTTTTTTACCCATTCAGAGAGTCTGGTCAATTCGGCTCCACCCAACGTCGTCACCGCAGAGGTCTCCGTTCCGACGGGAATCATGGTGGTCCAGGAAGAGGCCGCGCTGGTTTTGATGGAGGGCGTGGCCAAGGGAGGGTACCCCGTGGACATCACGGCCCAATCCACATTAGACTTGACCAGCATCGGCCCGTCCGAGTTAGGATGCGCGAGCGCTCTGATCGAATCCGGACTGGAGCCCGCTGCCGTGGCACAGCTGGACGTGGGCTACACGGTTCTGGACTCGCAGGAGTCCTACAGCGGGGATCAGGACTTCCCCTCCAGCATCACCGACGTCATCCGACCCATGGAGATGGCCGAGCTGGTGGACATCCTGCCCACGCTGAGTCTCATCGAGGAGGAGGCCACCAGCGGACCACCCACGCCGTCCGTGATGGACATGCTGGAGAGCTTCGGGCTGGGCATCGGTGAAAACAACACCGTGATCGATCTGGGCAATTCGGGCTTGGGCAACATCGGCGGAGACGCCTGCCTCTCGCATTCCAACCTGCACTGCCACGACTTCCACAGCGATGCCAGCGAGACGCACAGCGAGGAGATGGCGCCGCAAGGACACCGCGTGTCGGCCTCCCAGGCCGAGTTCAGTGCCGCCGGTGGTGGTGGTGGTGGTGGTGGTGACGTGCCGGTTTCCTGCTGGGGTCCTGAGACTCCCGGCACGGCGGGGAGCATCCCGCTGAGGAACCAGTTGGAGTGGGACAGACCCTCCAACAGCTCGTCTTGATACATACTCAACTAGTCCACGTTGAAATATGTGTCGATTCGAAAACTTCAGTAGGCAGCATAGAGAAGAAAATTTGGTGACTTAAAATGACTCGATTCTTATTCACTTGACTTTTCATCCAACTTGCACAGTCGATACCGAGCTTTGCGGGTGAAAATATTATTGCAGCTGAAATTGAAATGGATATGGAAAGTTAAAAGAAAGCTACGAGGCTTAATGATGTGCAGTCCTGAAGGGCATCTCCTGTTTGCATGAACACCATTATAGTTCAGTTTTTATGAGTTAAAAAACTCAATGCAACACAAACAAAAACAAAACAACACTGGTGCTTTTTTTTTTTGTTGCAATCTATGTTCTCTTCAGTTTACCTCTGTGGACTGCTTCAGCATTTCACGTCTTTTTTTTGTCAGGTTTTCCACTTCTTACAATGTCTTCTACGTGTTTGAGCATTGAGATACATAACCAGGTTTTAAAGACCATGCACATACAGTGTGTTCTCTTTTTTTTTTTTTTTTTTTTACTTATTTTTAATTCATTAGACTTCTAAAGATTGTGGGTGAGTACAAACTGTACAAACAATGGAGGTGAGTGCATTTGCCGCATTAATCGCGTCTCATCCTATTGATGCAAAAAAAACACGGGGGCTTATATATCCTGGGAGTGTGGTTTAGCTACTTTAACGTGCTCATCTTTTTTTCTGCTGAAGTAACATGAATCATAATTCCTACTGCTGCGGATACGTGTGCATGCACTGGTTCACTATACTTAAATCTGATCACTGTTGACCTTCCATCTTCTTTATACTTCAGTTCAGTCCTTCATGTGATAAGTTATATTTTATTTCGAGTTAAAAAAAAAATGCCTTTTTGGAAATGGTGGTATAGTATTGTGTCTGTTTTAACATTAAATGACATTCAGGCAGCACTGTGCATTTGATCCACCTCTCTCCCATGCCTTCTTTGTTCATTCATAAAAAAACCAAAACAAACATATTTAGAAAATTATCCATGTTACTTCTGTCCTGTGGCTGCAATATGTTACGTTTCTCAAATGTACCCCATTACAAATGCTCACAATTGTATTTTCTTTTACATAATAACATTTTAAAAACAGATGTTATCGACAGATCACAAAAATATCTCAAGATCATATTAAATGATATAAGATCTAGCTTTGATTCTAATTATCATCCATCGAATCTGGACAAGTCAACACTGCCCTCTACTGGACATTTAACGCAATACCCTTATACGCACGCCTCGTCATAGGATTATAACAGAGGAAACCTCTGTATTTATGGACCTTTGAGGAGCAGGTGTCTCCACGTTGAACGGTTCTCTAATATAGTTACAGAAGGTTTCTATTTTTTTTTTAAGGCAGAGAGGAAAATCTCTGCAGCTCTCTGATCGTCTGCTGCACCGAAGCTTTAGAAACAGACGTTTTCGGAATAAAAAAATAAATCGTGCGTCACCGAATCCGAGTTTAATCGATCACCGAACCGGATTAAGGGATTGTTTTTGTAATCGCAGGGTCTCTATAAGGATGTCATCCGCCGAAAACGCTGCGTCACACCCAGGTATGTAGATGACGTCATAACAGAGAGCTGGATATCAGGGAGACACCGCACTGTCACGAATGACTTATTATAATATATATATATATATAAAACTACAACGCCATCATCATACACAGGTTATTTAATCTGTGTATGTATTTAAAATAAACAAATATTAAAATGATTATTTAAAGACGAGTGTGTGCATGAATCGGATTTTACCTGTTCCTCAGCGTGTAGACCTTCAGAGGCCGTTCCCCTCAGGATGGTCCTGCTGGGCAGGACAGGAACAGGAAGGAGCTCCTCAGGCAACACCATCCTGGGCAGGTCCGCGTTCCGGGTTGACCTCTCGCCCTCCTCGGTCACCTCTCGGTGCCGGAGACACACCGGGACGGTCTGTGGACGTAGTGTCCTCGTGGTGGACACGCCGGGGTTCTTCCACACGCAGCTGTCCCCTCAGGAGGTCATGGCCGAGGTGGGACGGTGCGTGGGCCTGTCCTCGCCGGGACCCCACGTCTTCCTGGTGACCCTGCGGCCCGGCAGGTTCACCCAAGAGGAGAGGGACGCCCTGGAGTGCCTCAGGGCCACGTTTGGTCCCGAGGCGAGCAGGTTCACCGTGGTGCTGTTGACCTGCGGGGACCAGCTGCGGGGCAAACACGCCCAGGACTTCCTGCAGGAGAGTCGGGAGCTGATGGAGTTCATCGACAGCTGCCGTGGGGGGTTCCACGTCTTTGACAACAGTGCACACGGAAACACAACGGAGGGCTCGCAACAGGTGGAGCAGCTTCTGAAGAAGGTAGACAAGATGGTGGCAGACAACGGAGGCGGTTGCTATAGCGATGAGATGTACAAGGAGGCCGAGAAGGCCGTCAGGGAGGCACAGGAGAGGATTCTGGGAGAAAGAGGTCAAATGGTGGAATACTGTCAGAGGCCAGCTGAAGATAGAGAGGAGCAGGGAGGAGAGTTGGAGAGGAGGAGGAAGGAGGAGGAGGAAGAGGCCAGGAGGAGGGCGGAGAGGCTTTTCTGGTGCGAGCTGGGCACCGCGCTGGGGAGAGGTGCAGCGGAGGGGGCCGGGGTCCTGGACAAGGACGGAGGGAAAGCTGTGAGGAAGGTGAAGGTGGCGGAGAAGGCGGCGGCCCTGGCGGCGTCGCCGCTCTCCATCACCTCCGCGGCGAAGATGGTGGGAGGAGCTGTGAGAGAGGGCAGTAAAGTGTTATACAAGCACCGCAAAACCTTCCTGCACTGACGCGCACGCGAGCGCACACCAACGCGACACAGTGGGGATTTCCGTATAAAATAAAACATACGTGGGCAGTCACTTTTCCACTGTGTATCTCGTACTTTAACACCGCACCCAATGCACCGACCCTTTCTGACCATACATAACGTATGTGCATAGGTGTGCGTGTGTGTGTGTAGAGAAAGATACACATCCTGGTATAATTCAGCCTGCGTGGATGGGCAAATAAAGAACAAAAGCACACTTTGAGTCGAGTAAGGTCACATGTTGTAATAAAAGTAGTGTCATACAAAGGGTGTAAAACTCCACCTGTTGTCAGTAACACATTTGAAAGTATCAGACTTTATCTCAATCGAAGCGTTTACAGAAATTCCTATTGCTTTAATCCCATATTTTTAATCTTTTAAACAGCTTAAAGCAGTGACTCAGGAAAGACGACAACATTGTTGGTGTGTCAGCTGTTGTCTTTTTCCATCTTTGGCTCCCTTTATGACGTACGAAAAATATTTAGCCCCCCTTTTTTTTCCTCCCATAAAAAAACAAAACAAAAAAACATTTGAATACACAAAGATGACGATGAAGTAAACATACTACAAATTAACATACTGGAGTTATTACGTAAAATAGATTTCGCACATAACAGAAAAAAATATTTAGGGAGTGTCTTGTTGCAGAACCATAGAGAAGGACATTTTGTGAAAGATGAGCGAGTACACTTTGACAAATATGACAATATTTGTAATCACTGTAAATCATCTGGGAAGGCAAGAGTTTGTTAATTGTGGTGCTGACTACGAGACAACGAGGGAACACAATCTAACCGGAAAAATGTACAAAACCTCAGGCACATGTGTGTGTGGATTGAACTAAAGCTCCACCAGCACCTAAAAGGGGGGACACGAGGACAAAGTTTCCATAGAGTTCCTCACTTGGCAGAATTTTAAGATAGTCTCACATTTGCATATCACACACACACACATATATATATATATATATATAAAAAACACACAAAATCCAGATTACCATACGCACACAAACAAACACACACTTGCAAGCACACAGACTCACACAAACTACCAGAGATGACATTATTATTATATATATTGTTTTTTTAAAGAGGTGCACTCATTTTGGTCTAGAGAATGAGGTCGGAACCTGTTGTCGTCCCGTTGAGGAACATGGTGGAGGGTGGAGAGGACGTCCGTGTTAAATGGGCATCGGCAGGCTCATCTTGGCTCTCCCTCGCAGCACTGCACACAGGCAAAGACACAAAAGAGGAAGAAATTCATTTGAGAAGACTCAAAATCACAACATTTTACCTATCTCACAATTTACCAGGTGAAAGACTTTTTCCAGTCAACTGACCAGATTCATACTCCAAACCCCACACACATACACACACACACATCGTAGTTCTCTGATAAGTGTGTGTGTACATATATACATACATACATACATACATACATACATACATACATACATACATACATGCATACATGCAGCAATGGGTGCACTGAAGTTTGCTTTATTCTCTTTTGCTCTCTAAAATATAATATAATATTATTTGGTTATCTTTTGGACACATGTAAAACTATCGGGACTAACTGTGTGAATTATGATGATTTCCATGTTTATGCACTTGCACAGCAAATCGTTTTTAATATGAAAAACCATCCACATTACAACCCGACTCCACTCACCCCTTGTGAAGTAAAGGTAGAAGAAGTCACAGTAGAAGATGGTCTGCACCACGCCGGACACCACGGCGATCTGGTCGAAGAAACCCTCCGTGTGGTAACGCCACACCCAGTTGGCGATGTAGAGGGCCCGATAGAGGCCCAGGAAGAACAGGTAGTGCGTGGTGATGGACTCGGCCTCGCCGGTTTTGGTGATCATGAAGAGTTGGGGCATGATGGCCACTGCCTCCAGGAAGATGGAGAAGGTCCAGAGGATCTGCAGGAGGGAGACACAGGAGTTTTTTCCCCCCCAGAAATGAATGGCTGGATGTACATGTAAATGGTGATTTAACTGTGATGCAGGTCCTGTCCCATTCTGCAGCACCGAAGATGATGAGGTCATTACCTCCAGGGGGGTGAAAGCGTAGTTCTCCAGGAAGGACAGCCCGATGACCGGCACCAGCAGGAACTCTATGCGGAACGTGTCGTTGTCCGAGTCATAGGTGTTCCTGAAGCGCATGTAGATCAGGTACACCGTGGCGTAGGCCAAAGCCAGGAACACCACCTGAGACCAGAGCCCAGTCATGCATGATTGTGAACATTGAACATTTGTGGAAAAACAATGCAATGCAATGCATTATCATAGGCTGTTGTGCAGGTTTAACTCAATGTTGTGTGTTTGCATAGTTACTTTACATGCTGTATGTCTGATCGAGCTGCACTATGCATGAGGGGGGCTTGAGGTTTCTTTGGGTCATTCTTGCACGTACGTGTGTGTGGGTGTGTGGGTGTGTGTGTGTGTGTGTGTTACTTACCTTCATGACCGTGTTGTAGGCAGAAATAAAGACAGTGAACAGGTCGAGGTACCTGCTGGTGAAAACTAGGGCAAACAGCACCTGAGATTTCCCAGAAATGCCTGAGAAACAATAAAACAAAAGAAAGATTGAAACAAACTGTAATTTTCTGACCCTGAACAACTCTTAAAACAAAAACCTGAGGTTAAAATATGCCGTTTCAAACAGTGTCCTAATTAAAAACTGCTTAGAAGAAGGCCACAGTGATTTGTTTTAGACGTTTAGGCTGGTGTGTGTGTGTGTGTATGTGTGAGGTGGAGCACAATGCCACGTTGCACACACACAACCAGATATAGACAACGTGTGTGTGTGTTTGTGTGTCTCAGCCTACCTGCACAGGACCTGGACTTCCATATCTTCACCAGCAAGATGATGATGGCCACCAGGTGAGACACGTCACCCGCCAAACGGAAAATGTTCATGTTGTTTGAGTGTGTTGTGCTGCAACAACAGACACAACGTGTGTATCCCGGGAGACGGAGTGCAGTTGTCTAGCTTCGGTGACCCAAACAGCGGGTGGGATGTCTGTTCCCGTTGTGTTCACACACTGTGGGAGTGTGCAGCGGTGTGAGTGCAAAGTTTTACCAGAGGAGGTGACGTGGCTGACGGTTCACTCAGCGTCCATCCAAGCCGGATATAACCAACCGGCAGACTTCCGCCTCTCTCTCGTGTCAAAATAAAACTCGCGTTTAAATCGGCACGCCCACTTGCATCAGGTGTTTTTTGGTTTATAATTTACCTACGTAACTATTATATTCAATACGTGTTTATCAATGACTACTGTTGTGGTGCGAGTTATTGGGGAAAACAATTATACGTTACTGTTTTATTGTGAATCCCAAATCTCTCCACTTCCGTTGTTACTTGACTTTGCTAATGGAAGAACGCTGATAGGTTATCACTGGATAAAACAGCAGGGGGCGACAGTCTGCAGGAAATAATCTATCTATCTATCTATCTATCTATCTATCTATCTATCTATCTATCTATCTATCTATCTATCTATCGATCTATCTATCTATCTATCTTCGTAATCGTAATTAAGTAATTAAATGTCCACATTTTGAAATGATCCAGGCAAATTGAATGAGTGGATTTTATTTGTAATTGTGTCTCACTGTTAAAGATGAATTATGAATAATCGTGAATTAAAGACATTGCTGTGTGATGGGTCAGAGATGATGCTTGAATGCAAAGGTTATTTTTGAAAGAAGAATCTTTTTTGATTAAATGCCAGGATCAAACAATCTCATATGATATATTTTTTCATAGCATTGATATGTGATACACACTTTAATAATCAAAGTGTTTATTTTTTACTTTGATCCAGCGATGCCTTCCTACACTGTACTCAAAATCATCTCCACTGCATTTCTTAACTGTCTTCTGACTTCTCCCCACCACCTACCTCCCTATGAATCAGCATCAAACACTTAAAATGGTCCATCTTTCAACACTCGGCGTCCCCCTTTTTATCCAGTCCCACTGTGTCCTCCTCCTCTCTCTTACAATAATCTACAAGTGGTGGCTTTCAATTCTAACATTCCACGCATCCCACTCGGTTACTACCTACTCTTGTGTTTGTTGCAATACAATCAGAACCTGAGATCACAGAGGAGATTCTTTCAGGGAAGAGAAGTGCTCTGCCAACACAAAGTGTTTATATTATTGAAAATCGGATCATTCAGGCAATATCGGATATACATTATTGTACCACATGGATCATATGTTATTTTTTGTCTCCTGTTGTGGTTCATTTCATATAATTGTGTGGATGAAATCAGATGAGCAGACAGAGAGGAAATCCTCTGGACAGAGCTGACCCATGTGTGTATATATATATATATATATGTATATGCGCTACTGTAATGGAGGTGTGCTCAGCAAAAGGTTATGGGAAACTAATCTGACTAAAACTGACACCCAGGCCTGATTAGTAGCTATTTATACATCCACACCCGGTGTCCTGGTCTGCCCTGATGAGTCGGTCTGCCACCACAAAGGATGGACGGTGAGCCTGTCTGGGACGAGTGGGTCGGGAACCCTCGACCTCCCCCATCTTCATCCCAGCTCATCTTCACAACTAAAAGCGGAAGATTATTCAAGACTTTGAAGACTCTCCGTTTTACGTTTCCATAGATTGGCAGAGTGAGACTGTGGATTTTTCCTGAAGTTACACCTGAAACGGTGAATTTGAGATCAACAGCATTCCCACTTTTCCACAATTTGTCATTCAGGAAAGAATCAATACATTGTAATGAATAATGGTCAATGACATTAATAATAATAATTACAACACATCTCGAACCGGCTGTACCCTTCACCATCTCTTCACCATCTGTGGCAGCAGTCCTTCAGCAATGCAGTGCTAAAATGAGGCTCCGCCTGTTTGATTGACCCTTGAACATTGTCGTCATGTCCTCCTTTACAGAAGCACTAAAACCATAGATGAGCTCCCTCCTTTTTATTTATGAATTTATTTATTTTACTATTTGTCTTACTCTCGCTTATTCTGCAATGTTCATAAATTGTCATGTGGGCAAATGTAACACCCACATCCTGATTCATTGGAACGTAATTTGAAAAGAAGAAGCCCCTGCTCTTTAATTTGGGAGGAGGGGAGTGTAAGAGAGGGATGGAGGAATGGTGGGGGCTAAAGGGGAGAGTGGTTTCCATAGTAACTGTTGTTACTCAATTCATAATTCACATCATCATTTGGATTCTGGATGAAAGCAAAGTGAGACTGGGTCTTTTCATTAGCCAGCAGAATAATCCTGACACTACACGACACACACAATGTTATACACTGGTGTGATAGGCACATAAAAAAGCAGAAGAGGAAAGAATGAATACATATTATATATATTAAAATATATATATATTATATTATATTATATTCAAAGACGATGTCAGTGCCAATTATAATACATAAGATCAACTTTATCAACTTTGAAATAAGTATAAATGAAAAAGCACATTTACTCCCAAACTACGAGTTTGCACAATTTTGAAGCACATCCCTTTCGTTAATATTTTCTACACTGGAAAACATTAAAATATGTTTACAGTGAGACCCCTGTATTATAATTCGAGGGCTGCACCGTTTTCTTCTATTGTCTCCCACCTGTTCTCTCGCTCATAGAAAGCCTGAAAATCATGACTCAAGTTCCTGGATTCTCATTGGCTCAGGTATTATTCAACACCTACACATGCTTCGACTGTAGTTCCTCTGTGGCCTCATTTTCTTTTCTCATTTTTTTTTTCTCCAAATCATCCTTTTCCTCTCTTCTCCTCTCCTCCCCCCCCCCCCCCCCCCTCTCCAACTCCTCCTTTCCCTCTCTCCTCCTCTCCCCCCCCCCCCCCCCCTCCCCCCCTCCCTCCCACCCACCTTCCTCCCTGAACCCATGCTCTGCACGGTGGGGATTGACACAGCAGTTTCAGCTCGGGGTGCGCGAGTACGCAAAGGAGAGCGCGCGCAGACAGGATTATATCAGGTGGAGGAGGCAGCGGAGGACAATAAAGGATTAAAAAGAGAGAAACGACGGGGACGAAACAATGAATGAGGGACGAGGAAAAAACGGAAAAAAAGAAATCACAAACCACTGAAGGGATGTGGGACCTTGGCACTGGACTGTGACACGGGGGGGATTTGGAGAAGGGGAGCGAAGGTAGACAACTTACTCTGGGGTAAGTATCACTTCTAATCAACCACATCAAAATCCTGAAAGTGTCCTTTAAATATTGGCAGATGAAATACACCATTTTAGTTTGAGATACAGTTTTTCCTATTGGTGCATCTAGTTTTGCAAAAAAACACAATAGGTGATTTCACAGACATTACAGTATATTCAACTATTAA
>JAFBJU010000933.1:157638-272039 GCA_016785305.1 Colistium nudipinnis | reverse complement strand
TCAGGTATCATGGAAACTGCAGCTCGGTGTATGACGAAGTAAACAGTCACACTGCTTCTTATACTGTAACTCTCTGGGGTCCAGGTCACCTGCAGGCAAATTAAGGCAGAGCACGAATAATAACAATTATGTGGTGATACACATGTCGCCCTGACACAAAAAATGGTTACATACAAAGAGCTTTTGGCCCCGTGTTAATCTTATGTATTTTGCACATCTTGGAATCAAAACTGAATCAAAAATACAACTCAAGGGAAAAAAGGAAAGGCCTCGTGACACCTGGTACCTGGGGGAGGACAACCAGATAAAGGAAACAGATAATATAATGATATTATGAAAATCAGCATGTGTTTTTTTTTTTTAAAGAGAGCTGTAATCCTAGTCTAGGATGTAAGCCATGTGTCCTCTTCAAAAATGAAAGTACAATGATAAAAAGATGACTCTAGAATCATTGTCTCCGTGAGGGCTTCATGCTTTTCGCGCCAATAGGTTGAAAATATAATCACAACAGTCAGATTTCACTGTTTATGTCTGGCTGACCACTGGGTGAATAATTCATTCTCATGGCTGATGTAATAGTGTCTCATCAGGAGCGATTACCAAAAGCTTTAAGAGGAGTGGACACTTCTGCATCATAATCCCCCCCTCCCTCCCCCCCGCCAACCTGCTTGTCTTTCTTTCTCTCTGTCTCTTTTTGGGATTAACAGTCAGGACATCTTCAGAAAGTCGCTGGTTACAGAAAAAAAAAACGACCTTTCATTTTTCTTTGAACAGACAAATAAATATAGGATGCAATATGGCCGAGGACAATAAAGCAAATTTAGCTTACAAAAGTAAATGAAACTGCATATAACCCTTATTTCTCAAATCTATCTTATTTATATTCCGACTCAGAAACATTCCTCATTTCTCTCATAAAAAAAAAAAAAACTACTTAAAGTCAGATGCAGACGTCGTGTTGGCCTTTCAGTCCCAGCTCTCCCTCCTGCTGTGACTCATGTGATGAGGGCACTTAATGTTGTGCACTAGCCCCCCCCCCCATAACACCACTGTGTCACCGCTGAATCTCTCTACTCGCCAACCTCCTCCCCCCCACCCCCCAAATGCCACAGGAGACGTGTTCCTATGGAAACAAGCTCCTGTGAAAGTACCCAGCTTTACCTGGTTCACCAGTAACCTGGTTTGTGTTTTACGTGTGTTTGTGTGTGCGCGCGTCTTATCTCGGCTGTAACAGTTGCGGCTGCGCATCAGTATCAATGACACCTGTGCACCAGGTGGGGAAGCGGGAGAGTTGTTGGTCGGTAGCAAAGCGCACCTGAGACGAGACAGACACACAAACACAGTGTTATTGTGTAAATTGTATTGAGAGTAATCAAATGAGTTTCTGACAAAGACTTGGCCCAGATGTGTCATTGTTTTCCGATTTTCAAACCGGGAGGTTCTCTGTGAGAAAAGATAATCCTGTCATAGCTGTATTCTGCAGAGCCAGAGTCAGACAAGGTCACCGCTCCTTAAGATATTTCACAGAACTCAATCAGGATTATGTCTAAATCCACATTTTGAACTCGGTGACAACAATCAGACTTGAGACACAACCACGGATTTTCAAACTCGTACGAGACCACGCTGGAAGGAAAAAATCCCGGTTTTCAACCACTCGCCTTCTGGATGTTGATCTGATTTTCGGTGATTTTAACTGTTGCTCTCAGTGACCCCCTCACCGTGGAAACCTGACCTCTGGGAGCGGGACAACCCTGGTGCCATGGGAACGAGTAGGTCCAACAGGTGAGGCTCATGTACAGTCATCTGGTATTGACTGGACTGAAGGGTGTTTCCATTTATTATTATTTCCTTTTCTCATTTTTGACTTTCTTTTCTATATTTTACTGTGTAGGTCAAATTGTACATATTCTCCTAGAGTCAGCTGCGTTATTAGCTGTCAGATTTTGGGACCTCATATGCCTCTCTAACTGGACAGGAAGAACAAAAAAGATTCATTTGGTGAGCTTGCCGGGGTGAGTCAGTCCCAGCTCAGAGATATTTACAGCAAGTAGATCCGTGAAAAGGCCAAGGCCATCCTACACTAGTGTCCTTCCACAGAAGAGCTTCCCTCCTTCAGGCAGCTGCTGTTAGAACAAGAAGAATAAGACCCAGCCGTTGCTTTATTGTAATAAGATGTTAAATATGTTTTATTCTTTATGTCCATGCATATGGAGGTTTACATTGTTGAAATTGGGTTGCTCGGGCTGACACTGACTCAGATTTAATCCACTAATCTGCAGCAATCCTTCTCCCATAGCTAAACTGGACTCACCTTCCCAGCAGGTAATCCTCCATGTAACGGAGGCTGAGGGCCTCCATCATTGCAGAGGTATAATCAAAATCCACTATAGGCTCCACATCCACTATCACCTAGAATAGGGTTAAAAAACCAATCCAAATGAATACGTCCAATGAAAACATCCTCCCCCTGTGATTGACAGGTACAGTGTTGTGTCAGACATCTTACCGGAGGAGGAACGCCAGAAGATCTCCAGCCTGGGACGTCAGAACGGCCACAGATCCCCCAACGTGGAACCCCAGCCGGCCTGCAACACACCAGAGACACAGGGCGCTCAGAGGAGGTCCGGCACCACGGGGCCAGGAGGGATGAGCAACTACAACGGGAAGGTTCTGACCAGGGGCTCCAACCAATTGCGGAGCCGCTTTGTGAAGAAAAATGGACAATGCAACGTGGTGTTCAGCAACATGGAGGAGAAGAGGCAACGCTACCTGGCCGACATCTTCACCACGTGTGTGGACATCCGCTGGAGATACCTGCTGCTCCTGTTCTGCATCAGCTTCATGGTGTCCTGGTTCTTCTTCGGCGTCATCTTCTACACCGTCTCCCTGGCTCACGGGGACTTTGAGCTGCACCCCGGGGTGCCCACAGTGGTGGTGGACGCGGGGGGGTCGCACGGGCCCACCCCGGGACAAGCAGGTGCTGGGCAGCCTCAGAGGATGCCCTGCATACTCCACGTCCAAGGGTTGGTCGGGGCGCTGCTGTTCTCCATGGAGACCCAGACCACCATCGGTTACGGCTGGCGCTGCGTCACTGAGGAGTGCCCCGTGGCGGTGCTCACCGTGGTGGTCCAGTCCATCGTGGGATGCATCATCGACTCCTTCATGATCGGCACCATCATGGCCAAGATGGCGCGACCCAAGAAGAGGAACCAGACGCTGGTGTTCTCCAAGAACGCCGTGGTCTCCCTGCGCGACGGCAAGCTGTGCCTCATGTGGCGCGTAGGCAACCTGCGCAAGAGCCACATCGTGGAGGCCCACGTCCGGGCCCAGCTCATACGCTCCTACGTGACGGCCGAGGGCGAGTTCGTCCCCCTGGAGCAGATGGACCTGAACGTGGGCTATGACCAGGGAACGGACCGGCTCTTCTTGGTTTCGCCTCTGGTTATAATCCACGAGATAGACAAAGAAAGTCCCCTGTACGCTCTGAGCCGTGCCGATCTGGAGATGGACGACTTCGAGGTGGTGGTGATCCTGGAGGGCATGGTGGAGGCCACGGCCATGACCACCCAGTTCCGCAGCTCCTACGTGGCCCGGGAGATCTTCTGGGGTCACAGGTTCGAGCCGGTGATCTACGAGGACCGCGACCGCTACAAGGTGGACTACGCCCGCTTCCACAAGACCTACGAGGTGTCCTCCACGCCGCACCTCAGCGCCAAGGAGCTGGACGAGGCCGCCAGCCAGGCCTCCTCCTCCACGCAGGACCTGATTCCCAGGTCGCTGAGCGCCTTCTGTTACGAGAACGAGCTAGCCCTGAGCTGCGAGGAGGAGGAGGAGGACATCTTTGACTCCTCTCAGGTCGGAGGGAAGGAGAGGGCCGAGGAGAGGCCCACCTCCGTCTCTGTGGACTTCCAGAACATGTTCCCGGACACGGCGACCATGACTTCAGGCAGCCACGGCGTGGTGTGCGTCCTGGACATGGACAACCACGAGATGGAGTTTGACATCCTGCAGACGGCCATTCCTCTCGACCCTGTGACCTACAAGAGCGAGCAAGAGATTTAGAAAGACTTGTTCCGATTTGGATTGTATGTACAGATTTTCAAACCCCTTTGCCTTGCCAGTATTTAATGTTTTGTTTTTTTGTCGTGGAGATTCAAAATCAAGAAAAGGTTCAAGTTCTCCCCAAAAATAATTTCTGAGATGTAATCCAGATCAGACTGTAATTTTTTCAGGACAAATTAAATAAAAACTGCTTTGAATGTTAATTCATAGACAAATGAAAGCACAATGGCAGAAAATGTCCAAAAACTTGAATCATCTTTGAGACTGTATGTATATTTAACATAGTTAAAAACATACTTTAGTTTTTCCTCGGACTTTTTCTTCTCTGACGATGTTAACATGAGATTCAAACTCACTATTTCGGGGGATTTTTGCTGTGCAGTTTAAGACCATTCCAAGTGCAATCATTGAGTGTAGCAGCAGGAGCTTGATTTATTTTGAAAATATTATTCTGTTTTTGACGATAATTAGGGACAAGCAATTTAGAAAATTACATTTTTGATTTCTATCATTTAAAAACAGCTTTTCCACATTTATCCCGGTAGACTTTAAACCCTTTAGATGGGAACAATGGAAAAAAAAGTGTATTTGAAGGTCATTGGGCCTCTGAAACAGACCTGTGCATCTAAGTATGTAAAAGTGTATTTTATCTCTCTGTGCTGCTGGTTTCTCAATTTTGTATTACTCCAACATCGGCACAAAATCTGAGCCAGTCTGAATACAAGCAAATGTAAATGCCCCTTTGTGTAGTAAAACGCTGGTTTTTGTATTCTTTTGTTTCAAAGTCTTCCCAATGTGTGTTCATCTAAAGATTTTCCAACCTCTGACTGGAGATAGAAATTGCACAAAGAAAGACGTTGAAATGCACTGAAAGGAAGAAAAAAAAAACGACAAAGCACTTTACTCTTCCTTGTATTACTTTTGATGTTGCAAATAAATATTTCTATAATTTTGGTTGTTTCCTGACTCCTAGCTGCTCAAAGACGTGTACCATGCCTCGACACTCTTAACGTGTGGATTCTGTGCTCCTCTCCAGCCACTAGATGCCTCTGCAACCATTTCACAGGGGAAAAAAACACTGAACCCCCGTCAGGGAGACCTGCAGGAGCACATTTAGGACGGGATGACCTTTGGATTTATAAAGCTGAAGACAAACATATTCATGATCAAGTTGAAGAAACATAAATAAAATCACTAAACTTTAAAATCCAATGAAAAATATTTCTAAAAATATAATTATACAATTTAAAAAATAAAGTGGCAGACTATCTTGATGGGTTAGACACCTAAAATATATAACCTGATCTCATCTCACAAAATATAACATATTGTGGCTATAACTGTCTTATACGTTGGCCAAGAGATGAAAAGGAGCATCACATACAATTTGACTCAAAGGCGATACAGGCCACAGAGGATTTGGGAACCTAAAAAAAACTTTTACTCAAATATCTTAGATTATACAGCAGTCATTTTTTTTCTGGTGCATCATTTGTTTTTCACCACAAATAATCATGGAATATTCACCTGAACAATAAAATGGGGCTACGCTGTGTTAACTACAGAGGAGCGAAAACATGCAGATTCATGAGGTGGAGGTCAGCGCCCCCTGCTGGGCAACCATCACCACACTTGTTCCTGATTGGCTCTCACACACTGTGCAGAAAGAGATAACGAAAAAAATGACACAGATAAATGACATTAGGTGGTGGATGTGATTCAGGTTCACCGAAGAAAATAAATCTCTGTATTGTTGCTGCTATCCTCTGTGTCACTGGGGGTTTATTTTCGGGATTTTCTGTGATGACGCAGCTGAGATTTCAGACACAAATCCTCAGGGCTGGAACAGTTTTTTGGAGGTCTAGTCAAAGTTGAACAAACAAGCAGATTGGATCTCAGAAGGAGAATAAAGAGAATGAGTTGTCCTGGAAACGACAATAAACAACACTATTATTTTGCACACCTCCTGGAAATAAAATGTCCTTTATTTTATCTCTAGTTACATATACTCACAACAGTGTGTTGATGTTACACAACCCTATTCTATTATAGATATAAAAGAATATAATATGTCTATTATATCAGCTCTCCTGGGTTTTTTTCTGTCTGAATTTTAACCAAGTTAAAACCACTAATTAGAGAGACCCCCCCCCCTGACCCCCCCTCCCTCCCATGCCCTCATGATTGTCCCATCTTGACCTTTGGCCTAATTACACGTCCTCCACCCCTGTGCCGTTCCCATGCAGAGGGCCGGACCTCTGGACCCTTCAGAGCTGGGGATGAAAGCAAGGAGGACTCGGCTCAGAAGCTGCCATCGTCATCATCAGCCTTTTCATTAGTGGAGTCAATGAGTGAAAGAGTGAGTGAGTGAGTGAGTGAGTGAGGGAGTGGGATGGAAACATGGCAGAAGTCATGCTGGGCCACGGCGGCCATTAGGCTGATTTCAGCCACTGACTCCTTTTGTGCATTGTCTCCCAAAGTGAACAACCCGGGCCTTTGTGTGGGACGTTTAACTGCCTGTTAGCATGCTAATTATGGCGTGCGTGCGTGTGTGTGTGTGTCCATCATCATCCAGTCTTTCTCCATCCCTCTCTGTCTCTCCCCTGAGATTTACACTCATCCCATATCTCTTCCTTTCTTCCATCTTAAAGCCGTGACGCCTTGGGAAGCTCCTTCCTGTTGTTTCCGTCTATCGCTCTTTTATTTCTTCCCATTTCTGTGCGGCCAGTGTCTTCTTTTGCCCTCTTTTTGTCTTCTTGCTTTTTTTTCCCATTCATCAGCTGCTTCTGATTCCGATATGCTTGGATCGGTTTCGCTTTTTACTCCGATGTTTAAACATTGGCTCTTTCTCACAGTTTGGGGGCGCAGGACATTTTCCTCACATTTAGCTACGGGGGAAAAGAAATTGAAATAAAAAATAATTTCAGACATGCTCCTCTTTCATCAGTTTTCATCCTCTCCAGCGACCCAGGGAGTGGCATCTTGAAGAGATTAAGAATGAGGAGGACAATCTGCTTTTTAAGAGATAATCAAAATAACATTACATTTTTTTTTTTTTATAAATTCAATCTAAAACTCCGTTGGATTGCATCATCATGACATGCATTTTTTGACTCAAAGACCAGAAAGAAATGTACATTTATTGTGTTTCTTCTATTAAACACTTATTTCTTCTCCGATACTCAAGTTTTGCCCTTTTATTCTCCGTTCAAAGGCAACCTGTGGCCATTTCTCTCCATTATCTCATACACAAACTCTGCCACACAACCGAATCCTATTACTGGCTCGCATTTGGAGCATAAAATGATTGTTATTCTTATCTCATCTAATCTGTTTAAGCTGAAATTGCATCCCTTTTGCTTCACTTCGATGCATAGCCACATCAGATGGGCGATAAGTCATATTTCTGCCGCCGAAGTGTGGACCAAACAAACTCAGCAAGCCCTTGATGTCGGTGGCATAGTACTATCACAAGTGATCATGAGGAAATGCCGTCGAACGGAGACAACACTGAACAGTAACAGACATTTCCTCGCTGGACCACGACAAGGCCGGCTTTGTGCGTCGGGCCTGGCGCACACCCTCACCCTGATGTTATTTCTGATACGGATGCTCTGTACTGAACGTGAGTAATGGGGGTGACAGACGCCCCAAAAATAAAAATCCATCACTCAAGCTCAAACCAATCGATGATCCAACCCATGCAATCGGGTCCACCCGTGTTGTAAACGTAGGTTTACTGCTGCAGTACAACACAATTGGTGTTGTTGTGTCTTTTTCTTTGTGATTGTCAATGCAAACTCACACACACACACACACACACAGTAAAATGTGTTTTCTAATTGGAGAGCCCTGATTTAAAAAGATCATTTGGTGGCCCAGAAACTTTCCTCAGCCTAATTACAGGAGACACGTCTGGTCACACACTCCGTTTAACCGTTGTTAGTCAGGAAACATTTGAAGGCATGATTGTTGTGACTATTGTGCTTAATTGTGAATTATATTATTTAGCACATGTAAACCACCGTATTCTAAATATGATAAATCGTATCAGTAACGTTAACATTTTGTACCCTGTTTTGGGATTTTTTGTTGTCCTTAAATCACGACTTCAAGGGGTTTCTAGAATTTGTACTTACTTGACTTATTGTGCGTCAGTGTGAGTCATCATCATCACCTATAGATGGTACAAGCACATGTGACTGTGTTTGTGCATTTCCGCATGTGCAAGTGCATGTTTTCCTGTGCACTCGTATATGCTTGCGGAATCACACGTACGTATATTTGTGCATGTAGGCGTGTGTGTGTGCGCGTGTGTGTGGGTGTGTGAGTGTGTGTGTGCGCGTGTGTGTGCGTGCGTGTGCGTGTGTGCGCGTGCGTGTGTGAGCAGCTGTGGGCCCTGTGTATGAACTCTAGCTCACATGGGCAGAGTGAGGGAGGGCCGCAGGGCGAGGAGGCGATGGGAGAGGGGACTGATGCCCGACAAACTCTCCATCTCCCTCTCCTCTTTCATCTCCCTCTCCCAGCATTAAACAACAATCTCTTTCATTCAGGCATCTCTGCGGCCAGCCACCCCCAGAGCCTGCAGGCCCCCACCCGTTCACGCTGCCTAATTCAATGTTCCGAGAAAAACTCATGATTGGGAAGTGACTTTTTTTTGTCCTCCTCCTTTTCCATATCTGCTCTTTTGGAAGCATCACCCCTTAATCGTCTTCTCCCTATATCTTTATTTTTTATTTTTTTTTTTTTTTATTTTATTTTTCATATCAAAACAGCTTCTGTCCTGTAGAAACCCAAATCAGTCCAACCTCTGAACGGGACAACACAATGACGCTAACTGCTTCTCCAATGGGCAGATGCACCTTCGATGCCCGAAAATGCGGAGGCCTTCATGGGCAAGAATATGAGGTTGCAAGACATACTCGCTTCTATCTTCTATCACTTCTACTGGTGTGTGATTAAAAGTCCTTAAATAAAAGAAAAAAAGAAGGAAGAGGACGGTCATTTATGACAAACTCAGAGCCAGATGATCTAGTGAGAGCCAAAGATGGGAACGTCTGAAACCGGAAAAAAAAGACAAAGAAACAAACATTTTAAACGATTAAATTAAATTGTGAGTGTCCCTCTTAACATGATATATTGTTGTATACTTTTATCTTAGTGCAGTAGTATTGCTGATGTTGGTCCATGTTACATACTAATAATAATAATGTGATTTATTTGTGTGAACAATCTTTATGTATATACAAATATTTGATAAAGACAAATAATACCCTGTAAATGCTACATGGGTACTAATTAATCAATGTTGCATTACTTCATTACAATATATTTTACTTGACAAGATTATTATATGTTCTAAACAGTTCTTGGGCTAACTTCTGTACTAACTTTGTGTCCTAAATCTGTATCGATGTGCTCAGCTGCCGGGAGGTTGGAAGATTAATGAGAATCTTGTTTTTGCGTGTCAGGGGAAAAACATTCTGAGATAGAATCGCTGAAAATTGAACATTTCTCAGAGGCACATCATTGCTGTGCGACGAACAACAAGAAGCCAGATATGCTGCAAAAAAAGCGTCCGCACAAAGGACGCCGTTGTTTGTCGGGCCCGAAATTCTTGAACATCATTTTCTGCATTTTCCTGCAAATGATTCAATCTCCTCCTCCCTCGCCTCTCATTCCGTCCAATTATCATTTTTCAGGCCTGTTCCCCTTGTCCTACACACACGGACTGTTTGGGAGTTTCCAAAAATCGAACCGTGAAATCTGCTTATATGTTTAGAGATGTGTGCGAGGCTTTGGTGCCAAAACACACAGACACATATACACGCATTCAAACCGCATGGAGGATGGAGAGAGGGCGCTTAAAGTAAATGAATAATGGGACGGATTTTGCTCTGAGGGGGGAGACGGGGGACAGTTGCACCATTGAGGACGTTTTCTTTATGTCTACGTCTCTATGGCCCCACTAGCCTCTTGTTGGCGTCACAGCTGCGGCGGAGCCGGGAGACCTCACGGCTCTGAGAACCGCTTCAACTAAAGTGCATCTGCCATTCCGCGTCTGTGCTACGTGAATGCAAACATAATGAACGTTGTCCAGAAGCGGAGACTCCAAAAGTCCCATGTATGCCGAAATATCTCAACATTGACAAAAATGCACCAAAACCTGCCGCAACCGTGAATGCTGTTAACTGATGGTAAAATATTTCAGCCAGAGAGCCACAGGCGTCAACCTGCTGGTTAGGGGGGCCGAAGTAGGCCAGAATCATCCTGTGGAACCAGCCACAGGTAACTAAACTCTTTTTCTCTGCCTCAACCGGGACCATTACCACAAGAACACCCCCGCCCCACACACACACACACGCGCACACACACACAATCCCGTCCCCATACGCCACCACCTCAACCCCCATATATCAATTTCCTTTAGATGTTTCCCCCTCACACAATTGAAGTAACTAGATTCTTTCTTTTGGCCGGCAAACGACGGAGATATGAAGCACAACACACAATGGGCCATTCACTAAGGTAGCCACACACACACATACATACACACATACACACACACACAAACACACGCACACTCGTCTTAGTTCCATTTATCCCCATCTCACTAGGATGTCCATTACTTACAGCCCACACACACACACACACACACACACACACACACACACACACACACACACACACACACACACACACACACACACACACACACACACACACACATCTTTCTGTAAAATAGGTGCTTGCACATGCAAACACACAGATAAAAACACACGTAAACACGCACACACCGGAAACACACACATTAACACATTCTGACACACATGCAGATAAATTTGCATACCCACATTTGACACAAAGACAGAACCCCACATCTCAACCCAGCTGCAGCGAAAGCCCGTCCAAGTTGCCCCCCCCCCACACACACACACACAAAGACACAAGCACACACACACACACGCACACACGCACACGCGCACACACACACACCAGCAATACTCAAAGACAGGACGACCACTAAAGAATAGGAACTTTACTCCGTGGAGCATAAAGCCAGGATTCACAGATGCTGGAGGAGGGGACCTGTTTAAATGTAACACAGCTGCATTACTTAATTGGTGGATTCTTTTTGTTAACTGTTTTAGTCTTTCACATTATAATATAAGAACTATAAGTCAAGTTTATCTCTGATGGTTCGATCCGGTCCTCCATCATGACCTTTGCCCTCGGTGAAGAACTCAAGCTTGACCGCTGCTTTTATCTTAAAATATAAGACAGAGTTTATTACATTCTTAATAACTTAATAACCGCAATAATGGACCCCCGCACCGGATCCTTCTGCAAGCTTGGCTGACTCACTTCAGGGAGCGAATACCAACACACCTGTCTGCCTGTCCCACACAGGTGCATGCAGGGAGACAAAGAGAGGGAGAGGGAGAGGGAGAGGGAGAGGGAGAGAGAGAGAGAGAGAGAGACTCTGTGATTAGGAGAGGGATAAAAACAGATTTTAAATGAAACTGCAGGGAATCAGCTATTGGAAATGATGGACAGGGGCCCTTTCATCTAAATCTTCCCCATCACCACAACACCACACAGGTGCATGCAGGGAGACAAAGAGAGGGAGAGGGAGAGGGAGAGGGAGAGGGAGAGAGAGAGAGAGAGAGAGACTCTGTGATTAGGAGAGGGATAAAAACAGATTTTAAATGAAACTGCAGGGAATCAGCTATTGGAAATGATGGACAGTGGCCCTTTCATCTAAATCTTCCCCATCACCACAACAACCCAACATTCACCCATCTATCCGCATGGACAATTTCAACACAAGTTAAATATTTGTGGTGACACAAAGACAAATGGTGAATTCGGGTCTTTTCAATTGTAATTCTACAAATTCGACTATGACAGCTTAAATCCACATTTTAACTTAAAACGGAAACCGAAAATTTGAATATAATAGTTGACATTTTGTATTAACATCATAGGTAACTACATATAATTATTATTATATATTATTATTGATCCAATCAAATGGTCAAACACAGAAACTTATGTGCCCTCTGACCTCTCTTCTCTTCGCAGTTTCAAAATACACAATTACAAACATTGCCGTCTCTGCTCGGACGTTTACAACAGCACACTAACATTTTTCTTATCTTTCACTCTCGGCCTCCTGTGAGTCAGCAGGAACGACCACGTGAGCCTGTTTTTCGGAACCAAAAAACAGGCAAAAAGGGCAAAACTTGATGAGAGAGGCAGAGCACAAAATCAATTTCCAAAAGGTCCACCGACCAAATTAAAGACCAAATTAAATCGATTTTTTGGTTATACAATTATTTCAGATTTTTATTGATGTAAATAAATGAAAGTACTTGATGTGTGTGTGTGTGTGTGTATACAGTATATATAATGTAATTTATGTTATCATCAGTCAGTTATTTCTACCTGATAATACCAGTGTACACCACAGTTCCATTCACATTTAAATGAACTTCTTCTCCAGAATGCATGAGCTCACTGATGGAGTTGTGGGGATGATGTTGTGTGTCCACGGCTTCGTGCTGACGTGTGTTGTCTGCCCTGCCTCATGGTCACAGGACTGCAAGGCCCATGTTAGGCTTTTGCAAACCCACAGCCTGTGTCCATGTCCGCTTCACAACAAACCACGTCATCTAAATTTGTGGAAATGGAAGATTTTTTTCCTGCCTCTGCTCTTTGTTTATATGATATTTTTTTTGTAAAGGATTAAAATTAAAATTTTACACTTGTTCAATTGAATGCAGCAAAGTATTTACTTCAAACCAAGAACCTGTTTTGAATTAATTCATCATTTTAACTTCAACATCACAGTGGCATATATTTTTTAATATCGTTAATTGTGTCAAAAGAAAATAATCAATGCTCAATAATCACTGATTTCACTGAAGCCTTTTCCTATTTATTGTCTTATACATTGAAATATCATTTTCTTGTTATAAAATAAAAGCTAATAGAAAAAAAAGTTAATACAAGTTCATTTAAATTATTTAAAAAGTGGCCTTATTTAACCATCTAAAGAACGGTGAGTCACATTACACATGGGCCTGATTTTTAAAATGTTATTTATTAAACATAATGAACTTAAATCAAATTCTTCGTTTAGCTTATTTCTTTTTCTAAACGCTTCCTTAAATAATTCATTTCAGTCTAAGATTGTTTCAGGAAAATGATGACCCAACAATACATGAAATATCTATTTTTCCAGATAAATACTGAGTTCTCTCATATGATATCTCTAATAAATCTAAAAACATATTTTTGATGCATGTTATCACCGTGTAAGTCTCCAAAATTATTTCCAAAACACAGGTTATAATAACACACAATACTACAATCGATTAGCTTAAATCTGTCCACAGAAATGAATAGGACTTGACATAGAAGTGTAAGTCCTGTTCATTTCTCCCCCACCATCAATATCTGTGCACGCACGTGCAAGCGCGCACACAACACACACACACAAACACAACACGCACACACGCCAAAACAAACACTCACGTCAAACCCAGGCCGGGCCGTAAATCCTCCGCTGCACATCCCCGGAGTGGCGTTGGGAAGGTGCCCCGGTTCAGAGCTCCAGGAGGCCGACTCTCCCAGCTCAGTTCCCGGCCCCGAGGCTCCGCACTCCCGGAGCTTTTTTTCTCTCTCTACGGGCCGTGACAGGGTTTGCTGAGACGCGGATAAAGAGTGGCGGTGGAAGGCTGAGACACAAGCCCTTCTTGCTTCTTTTCTTTTTTATATGCACAAAACTGCTTTTTGTTCCCCCCATTTTTTTTTCATTTTCAGGGGGCAGGGGGGGTGCTCGTTGTGATCACATGACGAGAATTCACCTGAGATGGGCCTGAGGAGGAATGAAAGCAGCAGACAGAGATGCACTCATGCTCAGGACTCTCCTTATCACAGTCAACATTCATGCATCATGGAAAAAAAGAGTGGTGATTTCTGGATCGGGGGCCAGTCAGTGTGTCGCATGGCGGGCATACAAGGGGTCATTGTTGTGTAGAACAGCGCATGTGTGTGTGTCCCCCTGTCCATCCTCTGTATCCTCCGCATCATCTCCCGTCGTTGTTGGAGGCGCTGATGCGAGAATCAAACTCGCACGTGGGCATATAGGATGCCTCTGCGTGGGGCCTATCTAATCATTAGAATAACTGGATAAACTTTACTTTGCGCGAGTCTTAACGTAATCTCCATAAATTGTTCAAAACTGGACCTATCAGTCAATGTGTTCTAAATGATGAAAATAAATAAATGTTTTCCTCATTAAACGTTTTCTCTACACAGCATGTCCACGGTCCCTCCTCTCCTCTTAACAAATGTCTGATAAGGCCTTAGATTAAGTAATTTTTAATGTGTATTTAAAAAGTGTTGCGATGGTCTCCGGCATGTTCTGAAATTTCAAATGTTCATTTATGAAAGGTGAACATGGTTATCTCAGCTGATGTCAAATTTCTTTGTGCATTACTAATCCACAAGAGAGTCCTGATATTAGATTGGATTTTTGTGGATTTTTTCTTTTTAGAATATATACAAATGAAAGGTGTTATGGATTCATTCACATTGAAGGCCTACAGTTTCTCGCTAGGATTATTTCAGAAAGTTGATATTAAATCACAATTCAGAATACACACGTGGATAAAGGAAACACCATCAAATGAAGAAAACCTTCTCATTCATTTGCCAATAGACAAACGTGCCTCATATACTCCTAATTAACTTACAAAGTGTCTGGGTTCTGCAGGTGGCGCTAAGGAGATGATCCAGAAGTATTAAGTATTAAGTATTATCTGTATAAATGGTAACAATATAATATATATATATATATATATATATATAATATATTTGATTATCAATCATTTTCAATTGTGGTGAAAAACCATCCTGCAAGTATTTGTGACATCACATATTACAAGCCACGTTTGTCTCACCAATTTAAATAATAATTTTAGCCATTACATCCAATTCACTGAGGCCTATCCCGCCGGACCTCTAAGTGAATTGCAACCAATTCCAGTAGAATGTCATTCATAGGAGGTGGACAGACTCCCTACACACGGGCGCTGGTCATTTTCCAACACCTTCAATAAACATTAACAACACATGGTTCATCATCATCATGTTTCCAGGGAAACACTCCTGTCATCTGTGTAGCAAGATTGTGTGTGTGTGTGTGTGTGTGTTGCATATAAGCAGCATGTTTTGTGTGATTGGATTTGCAGCTCTAACTTAAATTGCAGTGTTCTGAGCCTCCATTAACATACCTGTACTATAGAGAATATGCATTTAGTTGACTATAATATTTAACATCTTAAAACAAAACAACTCCCCACATGTAAACGAAGCCAAGCAGGGTTCACATCTATATGCCGCTCCATGTTTAACATTTTACATAAAGTATGTATGCACATTCATACTTCGTATTTAGCCTCAGACTCATTGGAGAAAAACAAAAACCTCAGATTTCCTCCCCATAAGTTTTCCACTTTTGCATACTTTTTTTTTTTTGCCTCAGCCAATCAGAGATGTGGAAATCAGCATCTTCCAGTGGGTGCTGTTGCTTTAAGACTCGTCCTGCCCTGGGAGTTTTTTTGTCCCCCCCCCCTCAGCCCGATACAAGGAGCCCTTTAAGCCCAGGCACCGGCACACAGAGCAGGCATTCATACTCGGGCAGCGCGACGAGGGGGCTGGGGATCGAGCGTCACTTTGGAAACTCGGGAACTCACGGATTCTCGTGCTAAACCGGCGACCTCCTTTTCTCATTACTGAAGTAAGACTCTCTCCTCTCTGCCGCCACCAGATTATTTCTTCTCGGCACAATCCCAGAGATTATAGAGCCGCACCAGATTAAGATTAATCACCGCTTGTAACTTAAAAAAACAAAATCCGAAAATGACAGATTTTTTTTAATAATTCTCGGACTTTTCTTAACATTTCAAATATTCCTTTATTCTCTGAGAATATATGTAACTCATCTGAGCATAACCTATTGGGCTATAACATTTATTTTTTTCCTTTTTTAATGAACATGTTAAATATATGCTATACATTTTAAAACTTTTGATCATAAACATACGCCCTGGCATCGCAGTAACATCCCTGATGTCACCTGAAAAACAAATCCTGATTTCATGTATATATTATCTCAGTTCATTTTTTGAAGTATCATTGATCATCATTTATATAGGCAGGCTTGGCTTATTTAAAAAATAAAAGATTAAATATTTAGCAGTTGGACAATCTGAGCCGACAATTCTATTTGTTCTTCTAAAAAAGAGAAAATACTCGAATCCAACTAACAAAGCACTGAATGAGGACTTATCTGAAAAATATTAAAGACTACCAAGTGGAAAAAATAAATAAAAAAGTTTCGAACAATCAAATTAAGGCCAACTTATTGGCAAGCCAAGCGGAGATAATGAGGTCACGTAGCCGAAATTCATTACACAAAGTTACTGAAATGGAAAAAAACAACAAGCGGGACTTGAATGGTGTGAGGAGAAAACAACACGTATATGATCTGATAATGAGTGTGAATTACTGTTGTTGACGGGTGTGTTACGCAGATGAACTTGTGCTTGTTTTGTGTTAGAAAGACATATCATACCTTATCATTGATATGTTCAGTGACGAATGGGAATTATCAGGACTCTGTCAAGTGACTGATGTGGATCTGTCCTTCCTTTCATAAGAGTTGTTTTTTTGTGCCGGGAGAGTGTGTGACACAGAGACGCGCGCACACTGAGCCAGGAGATGAGTGTGTGAGGTGTCCTCACAGACCAGGTGGCAGGGGACCATCATTTATCATTCATGCACCCGGGGACAGATGGTGAAGCCTTATACACACCCATGCAGCTTGGCCAAGGCCATCCACTTTGCAGTTAATTAATAATTATATAAAACATGCTTTTAATCAACACTGACCACACTACTCAATATAAACTATTCAACCAATCACATATCAATTTTACATTGCCTTATTTATTGGTTAATGCATTTTTTATGGCAGTTTTAATTCGTTAAGGTCCATCTTAACCGAATTCTTGATTTAACCAAATCTAACCAAAATAATGACTTCTGCACAAACACACACTCAAATTCCCGTTTTATCTACACAATTACTTGACAACCCGAGAGTCTATTCCATCCTCTAACCTACAAGAAAACAACAACCAAAAAAATGACAGCTTATTCCATAATGCCACCAGACGTGGGCTAGATGCCTAATTTTCCGGCAACCTGACACCGGGGTGGGAAACCGCTGGTTCACAGGAAGTTCGCAGAACCAGGACCAAGACTTAAAGGTTCTGGGGGACATGGTGTTGATTTAAGGGACAACACAAGGACGCATTTAGACCCGCTCCCGTTTAACAAACACACTGTGTCCAATGCACACACACGCACGCACCTACAGCCAGTTTATATTTCCAGCGCCGGGCTGTTTATCCAAGAAGTGGCGAGTATAAATCCGAGGACTGTGCTGCGTGCTCGTGTCATTACAACACCGGCTCCCCCGGGAGCCTGCAATAACTGCTAACCCTTAAACAGTAGCTCAGATTGGGGGTGAGAGGGAGGGGTGGTAGGAAACTGAAGAAAAATACAGGATTTCTTTTTTTAAGGATTTGAATACGATTTTTGTGTGTGAATTAATCCCAAAAGCCATATATTGAGTTTAAAAGAACACTGATCTCTGGAAACGCAATAGAATAGGAAATGCATACTTGATTGCATTTATAAAAAAATCAACCCAAAAAAAGTATAACATAAACATACGGAAAACGCTATAACGATGAATACATTATGTAAAAAAAATCAGTGCAAATCTGGAGTAGTGGGCTGGCTGTAAAAGTGAAAGACAAAATATCTATTTTAAAGCTGGGGAGGGGCAATCCTGCAAATCCTCCTTTTTTTAAGGAGTAGCTTGAGGGTTGTTTTTTTTCCTCCATGTGATGGGGAGAAACTACTCGAGCCAAATCCAGAGCACTTCTCCAGCACCTCCTCCCTGCAGGAACACACGGGGCATTTCTCTGATGACCCGGGGTCTGTGGCCGGCTCTGAACCGCGCGTGCCTCTGCTGTTTCAGGTCTCCGCCGCTGCTGCTGCTGCATCGCGGAACCCACGGAGGAGGAGAAGGAGTCCGGAGGGCAGAGAGAGCGGGTGAGTTTGGCGTAGAGATTCGCGCATCAGCAGGTAAACTGGGGTCCAAGGTGCGCACTGAGCCGCCTATGATACCAACAACCCGGATGGAAAGAACTTTAATATCAAATCCTCACAGAGTTTTGCAACGGAGGCTCAGAGTAGAGACAGACTGGCAGTTTATATTATAAACTTAGAGGAGGCCACAGAGAGACACACCCCACCCGCAGACAGCGCGTGCTGAGGCGGACACACACACACACACGCAAGTGGACAAGGGACCCGAACAGGACAGGTAGAGCTGAACATTTTGAGGAGAAGGCCTCGCATCGTGAGCGCGCCCCCGGAGCTTTGTGTGTGCGTGTGCGTGTATATGGTAGTAAAGATGTCCAGAGAGGAGCAGAGCTTGTCCGAGGTGGAGCTCAGTCCCGGAACGTCGGACGACAGCCGCTCGCTGTCCCCGAGTCACTCCTCCGGGGCGGCGGGCGGCGGGGACTCGCCGCTCCTCGGGCGGCAGCAGCACGCGCAGCTCGCGGCCCTGGACGACACGTCGGCCGGCTGCGCGTCCGCGCGCTCCGACGACGAGGACGAGCGGTTTCCGGCGGGGATCCGTGAGGCCGTGAGCCAGGTGCTTAACTGCTACGACTGGACCCTCGTGCCCATGCCCGTGCGCGTCAACACCGGCGGGAAGAACAAGCCGCACGTCAAGAGGCCCATGAACGCCTTCATGGTGTGGGCGCAGGCGGCGCGGAGGAAACTGGCCGACCAACACCCGCACCTGCACAACGCCGAGCTCAGCAAGACCCTGGGCAAACTGTGGAGGTGAGGAGGGGGTCCGGCTTCTGTCCCGTGACTCAGGGGTCAGGTGTAGCCGGGACAGGGACGTCAGGGGGAGAGCAGGGGGGCATCAGGGGTCAGTGTGAGGCTTTGACCATAAATAAACTAGAGCCGCAGAATCTACTGCGCTCCCATTTTTATTCTAACCAGTTCACTCACATAAATATGTTAGGAGGTCAAAGAATAAGTGTTCTGAAAAAAAATCCGCTTTTTAATAAACAGGGGTCAAACATTTTTGGATGAAGGGGAGTCATACAAAATGTATTTGTTTTCAGGGTTTCAAAAACAAACGGAACTAAATGTTTTCCAAAACAAAAAAAAATCAAAATCATGAATGTTCTCTAAGGCAGCAGCATCTCTTCAATCAAATCAACTTTATCACCTTAATCTCACTGGCATTAGATTTAACAGCAGGCCAAATTCATAGGGTGATTAGTGCTTCGTGAAAAATCATTTCACATTCCTCCCTCTACTTATGCTTATAATGATTCCTGTCATTTTCTAATGAACAAGGGACACTTCAAATATTATCCATGTAAGTCTGTGTGTGTTATTTGCTGGACTTGAAGTAGCGCAACTTTCAGGAGACAGGAGATCCCTTACCGTCTCATTTGCCGCTTTTTGGTCACAGCTCCGGCATCTGAGAATCTGCTGTGAATGAGCCACAGTCACATGTCCCCTGAATCCGAGCTAATTTCATACACCCTTTCATTCTTGGCCATGTAGCTGGAGCAGCTGGCTCCTGGGGGGATAGAAGGGAATTTTCACAGCCTCGCAACTTACAAAAACTCTTTCATATATCTAAAAATAAATAAATAAATGCCTTTAGTCTCTACTGACTGAATGCCTGCATGTGACGGCGGCATCACCAAACTCTTCAAAGTTTATGTCAGATCACCCAGTGTTCTAATTCGCAGAGTCCCTCCTTCTTTGCTGCTGCCCCCGAGTATTTTTTTTTGGACGAGAAAGGTCAGAAGAGGTTAAATTCGTTAACCTCGTGGGGCCTCCAACATTAATTAGATGAAGACTTGACCTTGGGGTTCAGGCATGATTGGTTAATTGGCCCAGGAACATGATGAACAGGGAAGCTGGGGAAGGTCGAGGGATTCTCATGCCATTCCTGCCAGCCCTGGTAATGAGGAGCTCAGACAGGATGCTCCTTCCGTGTCCTACGTTATTTCATTACTGTCCCGCAGTCAAAGGCCCCTGGCAGGCTCCACATTGGAGACAGCTGTGCAGAGGCAGTCAATGAATAAATTACCTGGAGCAACAAAAGATCATTTAAACTGAAAATCTCTCAAAGTTACTCATCTGGATTCATAATATATATTTTTTCTATTATAATTTCATTTTCCACATTTGTGACGATGTTTCACACATGCTCAAGTTGTTACCAGATTACTTTGCATACATCAAATAAAAAGTGTAACCTTTAAATGATATTATTCACACATTGCAGAATACCATATATTGCTGCAAAAATATTTCATGCTTTTATGAAAAGCTTTTTTTTTTTTTCTTTTTTGTTTTATGTAAAAATATGCAACCAGCTTTTTTATTTTATCTCTATCCAAGACTTCTTAATGAGAGCGACAAGCGACCCTTCATCGAGGAAGCGGAGAGGCTCAGGAAGCAGCACAAGAAGGACTACCCCGACTACAAATACCAGCCGCGACGCCGCAAGAACGGAAAGCTTGGTTCTGGGTCAGGAAGTGAGGCCGATGGCCATTCGGAGGGTGAGGTCTGCCACGTCCAATCCCACTACAAGGGCCTCCAACTGGATGTGGCCCTCAGTGGGGGAGCCGGGTCCCCTCTGGCAGATGGGCACCACCATCATGCTGCAGGTGGGCCGCGGGCTCCCTTCCACAGCCGATGTGTTAGCCCCGACGCAAACTGGACGCACACATATAAGTGATCCTTTGTGTCCCTCTAAACATGTTTTCTTGTTTCTCTGCAGGTCAGAGCCATAGTCCTCCCACACCTCCCACCACCCCCAAGACAGAGCCTCAGTCTGGGAAGGCAGGGGACGGAAAGAGGGAGGGTGCTGGGAACGGGGGCTCCCGTGGCTCAGCCGACGGAAGCTCAGTCGCTCCGGGCTCTGGGAAGCCTCACATTGACTTTGGCAACGTGGACATTGGCGAGATAAGCCACGAGGTGATGGCCAACATGGAGCCCTTCGATGTCAACGAGTTCGACCAGTATCTCCCCCCCAACGGGCACCCGGGGGTTGGACAGAGTGCCGGGGGAGGTGTGGCAGCGACGCCTTCTTCGGCCTCGCCGTACGCCTACGGCATCTCCTCCGCTCTGGCGGCGGCCAGCGGACACTCTGCCGCCTGGCTGTCCAAGCAGCAGCAGCAGCAGCAGCAGCAGCAGCAGCAGCCTCCTCAGCAACAGCAGCACCACCACCACGCCGCCGACCCGTCCAAGGCTCAGATCAAGAGCGAGGCCGGAGGCGCCGGGGGCCACTTTGTGGAGGCCGTCACGGCGGGCTCCCATGTCACGTACGCGCCCCTCAGCCTCCCTCACTACAGCTCCGCCTTCCCCTCGCTGGCCTCCAGGGCTCAGTTTGCCGATTACGCCGACCACCAGGCCTCAGGGCCGTACTACGCCCACTCCAGCCAGGCCTCCGGGTTGTACTCTGCCTTCTCTTACATGGGGCCCTCCCAGAGACCCCTGTACACGCCCATCACTGACCCAGCCAGCGTGCCTCAGTCGCACAGCCCCACACACTGGGAACAGCCCGTCTACACCACACTGTCGCGGCCATGACAGATAACAAGACCAGAGGGCACTGGTGCAGGTTCAGCCCCCACGTCGGACCCGAGGAGCGGCGGCTTTCACAGCAACGCTGGCGGTATGGAAGGTCAAGGCGGTCCGGGCTGTGGGGAGTGGGCAGGCACCGGCGGAGGAGGCTGGGGAGGCCGGTGGGGGGAGACCCCGCTCTGCACCGCCCCAGATGCAGAGATGCTGTCGCAGCCCAAGTATGAGCTCGGCGCGTGGTGCTATCAGAGAGCGGTTCATTATTAGGGGGCGCACGGGGCGGTAGTCCGAGTGTTACTACTTTCATGGTGCGAAGAAAAGAAAGAAAAAAAAAAACACTCAACCATGGGAGAGTTTCGGAGTTACGATTCACAGCAGCGCAGCCCCTGGCACTTTCAACCACACCGTAAAAAAAAAGTGTTCACAGGTTGTGCAGCAGAGGAGGCACAAAGGGGTCGGCGGCAGCAACAGGGACCCTTGCGCCCGCAGTGAGATTTAGCATCTGAATATGAAGTGAGGTCAAAACGTCGGTTCAATGAAGGGTGCGACTGAGAGGGAGACACATTCAGGACAAAATGTGCGCCAAATCGGTTTTTGGCTGTCGCCCATTTTATTTCTCAGGCAAGATTCCCCCTTGAACAAACAGACGCAACTATTGCGTTCAGAAATTCACCGGACAAATACTGAGGACACCGAATTGCGTGAGGCACATTTGTCCCCATTTAACTCCCAACGATTGTGCGGTGCTCCCCACAAATGACTTTTGTACACACAATGAACACGTGTGGGGCGTGGGGGGGAAGGGAAAATGCCATAAAACCATGCTGAGTTTTCTTGAGCGACATGTAGACGCAAGTCAAAACAACACCGACTGACCGTTGTCAAGGCGGTCTATAAAATATACTTGAAATGACAAATGTGGGTATATTGATTTATGCAAATATGAAATATTTGTAAAACAACCAAAGTTTTGAGACCAAAACTTTATAGAGAGAGCAGAGACGGATTTTATAGATGTTTCTCCCAACGAGACGCTCAAAACTACCTTTCATTACGTAGTGGACTAGTTTTCTTTTTTTCCAATGTGAGGTCGTTTTTTTTTTTTTTTTGACAAAGGCACTGATGAGTGATGATTTGATGTATCCATGTAGAACATTTATGGTAAAACACCATTGTATTTATACTTGGATGATTTGTTTTCACTGAGCACGATTATAATATTAATAATATATATAATTAATATTTTACTAAAAAACAAATGCTTTTCGCCATTCTTATCTCCACTGTTAGCACCACTGCCATTTCCTTTGCCACACATCAACATTGTGCATTGTGACATATTTTGATTATGGTTGTGTATCATTTAATGTACACCTACATAAGACAATTGATGCCAATATGGAGGAGCAGTTGACGGAGGAGTTCAAGTTTTAACACAGCCTAATATTCGACACACAATGTGCCTTGACCTTAACAATACTTGTGACTAACAAATAGAATAGTGAGGCAACACGCTGTATTTTGATAAATCCTGTTTTTGTCCTTTTCTATTTTTTGTAAAACACCTGTGTATATTCCTCTTTGGTCTCTAGGGCCTACTTATATTACCTTTAGCTCAACACCTATACACAACTGTTGACATATGTACATATATGCAAGTCACCACATGGGAAATTTAAAAAAAAACAAAAAACAAAAAACAAAAAAAAACAACATTTTACTTGTTTGTTATTTATGTACATCCAGGATATATTTTGCCTCATTACTGGATACGGATATGAACAAATTCTATGCAGCACTACTCGTTTTAATTCATGGTTAGTTGGTGCTGAAAGCCCATTGTTATTTAACCATTTACCTCCAGCACAAGTGGTAGTCATTTAACATCTATATTGCAAAGGATTTCCTATTTATGTTCGTTTTTGTGATCTTCAGCGATTAGTTCCTCGCCATTTTTAAAGAAACCTTGTATCTGTTACTGCCATTTTAGTATTTAGTCTCTTGTATAACTTGCCAGCCCAGCACCACAATGTCTAAATAACAGCAAGGGCCGCAAGCTTCAACATGTGATGATGACTAATGATCTTTTACTCTCACTTGAAATAAAGCTATTATTATATACTGCTTTCGTACGAGCCTGCCTCATGAAACATTTCCAGAGTGGAACAAATGAAGGAGATAAATAACACATCTCAGTCTGAATAAGAACTACAGTTTGAAAATAATAAACAATAACCCCCTCATTATTATAACGAATTGACCGCAATTATTGAAATATTCCTTTTATCAGGGTACTCATCGTGTCCCTACTAATTGCACAGAACAACAAAAGCACATACACATTCACGGTGTGTCACGGCTGAAATGCGACTCACACTCGCACAATAATCTCCGCCACTACACAACACAGCACAACCCGACCATCAGCATGAGCTGGACATGAGCGATGGGGCCTGGTGGGTGCAGCCAGTGGATGAGGCGGATGGTCATAATGTGTTTTTTTTTTTTTTTTTTTTTTACAATGGCAGGGGTGCCCACGTCCACACAAAGTAGTTCATAGCTGGTTAGTGCAGCCGAACGGTTCCCCCGAGTGAACTCGAACTAATGTGATTGGTTATGCCTGCCCATATGCATATTCCAAATGTGTTATCGTGTGCGTGCATGTGTGCGTGTTGCAGGTTAAGCCTGACTCCTAATTCCATCTTTTTAATCGGCTGTGTGATACTTTGGAGAGACAAAGAGGGCCATTGAAAGAGTTTGGGGGTGTGGGTGGAGTGGGGGGGGGGGCTTACCCATAACTGCCTGGCCTTCAGCTTCACTGGGATACAAAGGGACTCTCATACACTCACTGCTCATAGACCCTGCACCCCCACCCACCCCATCAACCAAAAACATTTTTCGCCTCAGGTTGGAGCTGCAACGAGATTCAGACATTCCAAAGAGATAAGTTGCCCAGACCGAAGAAAGGTAGGTCGACTCGTTGATCACTTTACTTCATTGTATTATAAAAACTGTCAGTGAAAATCTACGGCTCAGATTCCTAAGGGTCTCACTGTAACCTGCGTGCAATTTAAATTGCAATTTACTGCATCATAATGCCGACATGTATGGGTTGATAATAATCTGAATCGTAAAACGTTACACAAACAAATCATCATCCCATGGGAAGCCAGTAAAAAAGGCAAAGCATCAAGTACTATGGGGTCCTGGTACCATTAAAGTCCGAGTTGATGAGGAATCGTGAGGTCACAGCAGGTGAACGAACACGAGTCCTGGAAGAGAACGGACGATAAACCATGACTGCTGCTCCTTAGTGAACTGGAGAGTTGAGAACCACGAAGAAAGAAAAAAGGGCAGCACTTAGGTAACGAAAAAGTCACATAAGATGAATAAAAACAATTATTTAGGGAAGTGGAAAGAAATGAGCCCAAAAAAAAAGAAAGAGAGTCATACTCTCAGCTGATGGGGGTCGACCTGATGGTGGCCTCACTGCGGTGGGTGCTGGTGAGTGTCACATGGGCTCCCACCCCGAGGCACTGTCTCCTCCAATCAGAGGTCTCACACAGTAAGGACGTTTCTCAGAAGTGAGTAACATGACTGTGTCTGCCCACAGAATCCAAAGATTCAAACCCCTGCGTTTTACTTTATCCACAGGAACTTCGAAACTTTGCATCTTTGCTGCTTCGTTATGCTGCTGCATTTGTGACCATTTACGATGATCTTTATGTATATGCAGTACACTTTGTCTATATACACACACACAAACAAACTGAACATTTAATCCACCAATCCATCTACCAAAGTATCATCATACAGCTTCATCGACTACAAACTCTCAGAATCCCTTTTTTCCAAGCCTCCTCTGTCCTTAATTCTGCCCAGGCAGAACACACTTCTCAAAAGTATTTGACTAAAACGGCAAAGAAAAACAAAATTAATGCTCTAAAAGGTTTGAAAGTTGAGAAAAAAAGTGCAAAAAAGTACAAGAAAAGTGAGAATTGAACCCGTTTCTTTTTTACTGGATTGTTATCAGGATTTCTCCTTAAACTTCTATTTTGCCAATACTAATTTGTTCAAGTGAACCTGGCTTTTTTATACTGTCAATGCCTCGTGAGACAGATAATAACCTAGGAGTATAACTTTCAATTCAAAACATATCTCAGTGAGTGTTAGTTTAAGTAATTTGAAAACATGGTCTTTTATACGAAAGTTTATTCTAAACTATAAAACACCTTTTCTTTTTTTTTTTTTTTACACAAATCACCTCACAAGTCTCCTTCAAGACAAATATGGAAAAATTACAACACAGGAATATTTAGTAAAACAAAGTAAATATTTGACTTGGGTTATATTCCCCCCTTGTGGTTGCTGGTTGTATTACAGCTTTTAAAACCGGATGTACAGCAGAATGCAATTGAAATTCACTTGAGTCATGTTAAACGCACTGTCACTCAGTACCATGAGTTTATCAACCACATTTCCTTAATTTTCAAGGTATTTTGAATGTGTTATGGTCGCACATTTCAAATGTTCATATTTCACCAGCTCTCAGAGCGAAAAATTGGAAGTGATTGAATAAAGAATCCCCTTGGTTGTGCAGCTGACTGGTACTATAGTTCCAAACTGAATAGCTTGAGGTTTGTTTAATCAGTTATAATGAGTTCATCACAACCCCAGTCCTCATAACTACCATCAGGGAGGTACCTGCGAATGATGATGGGGATCTTTCTGCTCCTGTTGAAGAGGACAAACACAATTCACAGTAAGACACTGGGCAGTAGAGGGATAATCTCAAATGCCAGCTTTTTAATGCATGCAAAAACGTTAAATCCAGTAATGATCTACGTGTATAAATCATAAGAAATCATGCAAACCAAAATCTCTTACTTTAACTCCTTCATTGCTATTTGCAAAGGGTCCGTTTCTCCTTCCAGCTCCACCATGACGGGTGCACACATCCTGTTGGAAACACGTCAACAGGTATTAACATCACACCCAGTATTGTCTCCTATTAGCTCCCGGGACCTTGTGAACACACAGTGTCTAGATAAACTCACGCTATCTGAAGAGCTCGTGTTCCCAGGACTCTGGCCCTCTCATATTTAGTCATGTATGGTGTTGTGATCCTCTTCTGGTTTGCCTGCGTGCCCTCTCCTGCTGGCAGGATTTGCACATTCTCCCGGTCCTCCTACACACAAAATGAAAAAAAGCGTTTGTAACAAAAAAAAAAACAGCCTCAAAAGGTCTATTTTAAACTCACGATAAAAGTAAACAATCGGAACTTACATCTTCTGGGTTTTCAAGTTCGTCCAAACCGTCGTCCTCCTCGCCATCATCAAAATCTCCATCATCGAAACTACGAATATGACAGAAAAAATAAATTGTCACAAAGCCCAGCTGCTTAAGTATAGGAAGGACAGTTGTGTTAGCTAGCAGGCTAAGCGTCCGTTAGCCTTAACGTTAGCCCACGTTGTGTAAACACACAGTTCAATAAAACGTGTACGTTCGGAACTTACTTGTCTTCGTTGTCGGACATGATTTAGCCTGAAGGTGGTATGTGTGTCCCCTGAATCCTATAAATGATATCTTGACTTAGCTTAGGAGAGCTTTTTTGTTGTCAACACAAACCCCACATGAACGATGGGACCAAACAATTCGACTTCCGGCGCACTGGGAAAATGTTCCGGGTGGTAAAGAGGAACGCTTGTGTGTAGTTCCGCTTCTTTTTCAGTTTGATTCAACATTGTGTTAACAATATTTAACCGTCACTCTTTTGCCTATTGTGCTTTAATAAAATTATGTTCTACCTCTCTGCCCACCTAATTATATCTTACTTGTGCAAAAGTCGCTTTTGATGTGTTTTTCAATTGGTTTCGGTATGTCACTGTATAATATTTGAATACTTCAAACTGTGTAAAGTCTCAGTGAAGGTAAATATAAACCAACTTAAGAAATAATAATAAAAAGAAATCTGTATATACCACAGTAAACTTAACCAAATAAATATTTATTGCACACCTCAATTTGTACAATTCTGGAATAAAGTAAAATAAATATTGATCACATACCACAAATAGAGCAAGTAAAGAAACATGGAAGAGAAAATAAACACTGAATCCAATGCATAGAGCAAATGATCATTTTCATTCGCAGTAACACTATTGAGCTGCATTTCATAACATTGACATCACCCTTCATATGACAATCAAAAAAAAATATGAACATATTTTAAATCTAAAAGCATATATCAGATATTTTAGGAGAATTTTGTATCAGGATAATATTTCTGTGGTCCTGTTTTTACATCAGCTCTTCTTGTCCCTGGAGTACTTGATGCTTCCTGCTTTATTGTTCAGAATCTTAAAAACATTTGTAGGTTTGAACTTTCCTTTTAACTTCTTTAGCTCCCTTAGTCCTTCTTTCTGGAACTCTGAGGAGAAACAGCACACAACATAAAATTAACTGAGAGTTGAAAGCAAAAGTTGCTCTGCTCTGATAGGAGAAAACACACAACATGAAAAAGGTGGAGATTTTCCTCACCTTTGTTCGTGCGGAAGTCCTCTGAAAGCCCATCTTCCTCCCTTTCCCTGATTAGAAAGAGAAACGTTCAATTTTTCCTACAAATCATGGGAATCTATGAGATGTGAAGGCCCTTCGCACCTCTGCCTGTCCTGATCCAAGCTGCTGATGATCTGGTTCCTCTGTTCGATGACGGCGACCAGCTCGTCCATCAGCTGCTGCTCTCGGCCTCGATCCTCCTGACTCCAGTCCTTCTCTGAACGTGCAGACAATTGTGTGTCACATTTAAATAAAACAAAGCTCTCACCTGAGAATGAAAAGTGACACACAGTATCAAACAGACCAGGTTTATTCAGAAGACATCTGAGCTCATACTCCACATCTGCCTGTCTCTCCTCTAACCTCTGCTGCTTTATCCTGGGGGAAAAAAAACAGAAAAGACCAAAATATCAGGCCGGAACCAGATTTGGAGACTGCTCACTAGTTTACTTACATATAAACCAGTTCTGTGTCTCTGCGTGTCAGAAGTTGTCTCTCATGGAGAAGAGAAAACCAGTCCATAAGCATTTGTTCCTCTGTATGAGCTGAAAGCAAAAGTAAACCAACAATGAAACCAGAAAAAACCCACACACACATCCCTTTTACGCTGGTAGTACATGCACAATGACATAAAATGGGCGTACCGTTCCTGCAGTCTCTCAGATTATTTTCCATTTCAACTCCTCTTTCTTGCAGAGCCTCCAGACGTTTATTCACTCCTTCCATCTCCGTCTGCAGGTCCTCTGTAGAAAGACATTGGCCTGTCTGCACCTGTCGGCAACCACAGCAACTCACAAATATTAAACCAAATCAATGCATGAATTCACACAGGAACAAAGCGAACAGCTGACCGGACCTTGTTAAATCATAACTTTAGGCCTAATAATGAAATGATACGCTACCTTCCTCTTGATAAGTGGGAAGCCGTGTCCAGGAGCAGGGGCCCGACTAGATGGAAGGGCCTGGAAAGTCTTTGATTTGGGCATGCTGGGTTTTCGATCAAAAGGATTCTCTCTGGGTACCAGCTAAACACAGAAAGACCGAAATATGGCAGTTTTATTTTCAAATATGTACTGTATATGTATGTTTGTGTAGATATCACCATATAGAACACGCATGATGATATACTCATGTCGCGAAAGTATACATTCACATATTGAACACAGTTATTTGTAGTTACTAAGGTTAACATACCTTACTTTGGCGAGACGCAACCGACCCTGTTGCTTCTGTTAGAGCGCCGTGAGATGGGACAGACGTGATGACGGGCTCAGAGAGACTTTTGGGTAAAAAGTGATTTTGTTCCTTCTCTGAAGCAGCATGGCGTCCTGCAGCTGATTCAGTCCCATCTGGAACCGAGCCACTCGTGGCCCCATTTTCATCCAAAAGTGCTGGATCAATGTGTTGGATCACTGGGTCAGACACCGCAGCTCCAGCCACCAAACCCACCAAAGGTTTCACCTTCTGGTCCACAGATTTATTTTCTGCATCACCTGAACAAACGTCTGTGTCTCCTGATTCATTAACCAGACCGCCACCACTCTCATCCAGGTGCTCGTCAAAGGGATTGGGAGCGGGCACCTGGGGTTTGATCCAGGTCCGCCGCGATTTGAAGAGGAATTTGGATCGAGGAGTGGGAACCGGAGCCGGGGCAGGAGGCAGCTGTGTCCAGGGTCCCGGGTGGATGATGGTCATCCAGGGATGGTTGGTTCTCAGGGTGGGAGTGGTGCTAAAAGGGGTGAAACACGAGATGATCTCAGAGGAGACTCCACTGGTTATGAGTGACTTGTGAAGGAAGTCAGTCACTGTTTGTTATTATCATTATTATTATGCTGTTACTGCACTTTTATGAATTATTTTGACACATTATGATTGACAATTTGTATTGAGAGACAATAGGCGTTTTGCAAATAAGTATAATATTAAAAAGAGATTTTTCATAATATATGATTCTGCTGAGGTAATGATTTAAATGAAAACTGTATGTACACTTACACATGAGATGAGCTGATTTGACATTTACTTTGGATGGATGAAGTGCCTGAACAGAAAAATAAATAAAATGGCTTTGTGAACTTCAAACTGAAAATAGTAATGAAAAAAGTCAGTATAATAACGTGTTGCCTGTTTACCTGCAGCGGAGGAGCGCTGTGGCTTCGAGGGCAGTTTGTTCCTGGGTGCAGGAACAGGAACCGCAGAAGCGTCTAGCATCTGCCCACCACTTCCTTCCATCGCTCTGTCACACGATGAAGAAAACCCTGATCTCTGTTGATTCTTCATCTCGACCTGTTGTTTTTTTCCATCTTCCAGAATGGGTGCGGGCCCATCTTTTCTCTGACCTCCCACAGTCCTGTCTGCGTCATCGGGTAAAGGAGGATTCGGAGGCGCCGGCTTCTGGCCGGAGTGCCTGTTTTCTCTTTCTTTCACCTCGCTGCTCCTCTCCCGTCTTTCTCTCCCCTCCGTCTCTGGCATTTCACAAACCGGTCTTTCCTGTGACTCTGTTGTGTAACGAGGGAGGCTGGTGATAGCCAGTCCCCCGAGGGAATAATAATCTGCCTGAAAGTTACATTTGGGACGATTGTCAGCGGATCCAAACTCCGGACTGAGGTCAACATGAGTACGCGTGAGGTCTGTTGTATGGTAAGAGCAGATCAAGGAACCGGCATCGCTCCCTTGTGTGTAAGACTCCGGTAAAAGAGTGCTGTGGCACACCTTGCACCTGAACAACAAGAATGGAACACGTTTCTCTGAGAAAAATGTTTTTTTTAACAGATATCATCAGAAGACTAGAAATAAATTGTCACGTGCGAAGGGTACAGTCGGACTCAACCAGGTGAAAGCAGTCAGGCTATATCTGGCTCCAATGCATAACAATGAGCTGCTGTTACCTGAAACAGCTGCGGTGGAAGATCTTTCCCTCAACCAGGCGTCTCTGGATGAGGTGGACGGGCGTCAAACACAAGTCACACACCGTCTGCGGTCTCGTGTGGGATAGTCCATCCGTTTCCAGATGAGACGCTCTCTGGAAAGAGAAGAGGAAACTGGCGGCTGAAAATCCTGCAGCTGAGATGAAAAAAAACTAAAAAAAAACTGCGACAGATTACCTTCAGGGGTTTCACACCATCAGGGCTCCTCGTCTTTGTGAGGCTGTTAAAGACTGCGACATGCGGGGACCTTAAACCAGCAGAACCCGCTGGAGAGTAAACAAAAGACAATGTAAATGGATCAAATTCTGGTCTGTGACAACAGCGAGATGACAGTGTGCTGACTTGATCTGGGTAGAAGAGTTGTGTGTGTGAGTGCGTGCCTGTGTGTGAACAAACCCACAACTGTATAATCTTAGGAACATTAAACGATTGTGCGCTTTGATAAAGTGTCGCAGAGTGAGCCACTGAACTTGTTTGCTGACTTGCTGTGAGTGTACACACGGAGCATGTGATAAAGGTCTATAGGACATCACGCACCATGAGACTTTCTGTTGAAGACGCAGTAGATCTGTGAGAGGTAGGTGGTGACGCTCAGACGATCAGGAACCTCGGAGGAAACCATCTCCTTCGGGTCCAGCAGTGCAGGGATGCCCAGGTTTGATTCCGCAACCTGAAACGCCTTCAGATCAGGAGAAATACACAATTTTTATATATATATATTATTATGAGTAAATAAAAACTGATCAGAGTTTAAATATGCTTGCAATGTGGCTTGTGTGTTAAACAGAGAGGTTAATGACTCACCAGTTTGTTATTTTGATAAACATTATCTTTGGAGAGGGAGCTAAAATCTCTGCAACCAGGGGAGGAACATTTAGAAATTGAAATTGCAGGTTGATGAATGACGGTTAATCACAGATACAGACATATTGTAAAAATGCAGTTTATCATCATAGCTGCAAACAGATCCGAGGATTTCAGATTCGTGTGATGTTTTGTAAAAGGTTAAAAACAAAGTCATTAATCCAATTTAATGGGATGAGAAAGGGCCGAGGAGAGAGAGAGAGAGATTATTCAAATAAGAGCAGATTAGTGTGACACAGTATACAGGTGCAGATTATAGACCGTTAACGTCAGTGTGGAGCAGTCACAGTCAAGGAGACACAACTAAACTATGTGTTTACAGACACACAAGTGCCCAGATCATGCCACACACCCACAGATTAGGCCTAATAAAGAAAATGATGCATCCTTACTGTCTACACAGGTCTACTTACATGAGGTCAGGGCGGTGTTTGTGGATGAGGGCACAGAAAGCCAGTCCATCTCTGAATGAGGAGGACATGTCCTCAATGTGCACGTCGGGGTAACTGGCGCACGAGACGCGGCACCACTCTCGTAAAGTCCTCGGTGAGGCCATAACTGGTTGGAGATCAGACATGTTGACCGGATGATCATGATCCTCTGTAAGGTAGAAGTGACATAAACGCTGGTGTGAACGTGTGGAGGAAACAGGAAACGAGCATCTTCAATTCGTCATTCGTCATCTGGAAAAAAAAATGCAGTCAGACTTGCAGGAAAAGATCTCGAGCGTCATCCAAACGTTTTGCGTTGCTTTGACGCATCAAACAAATGGTTTCGGGTTAAGGTTCCGACTTTACGTTCGTTACAATGTTTCCAGCCACAACAAGTCACCTCGAAAACGCAAATGTCACGTTTCACCACGATCCTCCTGAGAGCTTCTGGGTGTCCACTGCTGTCCTCCAAACACACGCAGCTCGTCCAGGACCATAAGTCGATTTTTTTTTTTTAAGTTTAAATCAAATCCCGTTATTCATTGCAGAGATCCTGCTCGTGTGTGTACACATACACACACGCGCGCGCATACACGATATCCGCCGCTGGAGGGAGACACTGAGCTGCTGCTCTATAATTACGAAGTGAAGGTTTCTGGTTACAACATTTGACCAAAACCACAGCATTAAAATATCTTATTTCAACTGGGATTTATGAAAGTTAGTATGAAGGGTCATCCAGCAAAGTTAAGAAATGACTTAAACGAGTGATAAGAACGTGCTTCCAAATTACATACAAACTACATGGGAAGAGAATAACATGGAATGAAATAAATGAATATGGTTAGAATATATAAATGAATAGAGTGACGACATTATTGTTACTGTATTATTAATATTCCTTTCTTGTTATTTTACCATAGTATTAAACATGTCTAATGTTTAAGGAAATGATATTATTCATATTTGTACCTGTCTTTTCCATCCACTCCAGCAACCCCTTTGATCTCGCGAGACTTGACCCAGTACACATAAATCTCGCAGTGATGGCTGCGCCGCCGGACGCGGAGACTCTGGAGTCTCGTATCAGTGAGTATTTTAAACTTCCTGCACCGAGTCCGAGTCCCGTTTACACCTGGACTCTCACCCTTTGTCCCCCGCGAGTCGGTTTCAATAACACGGGGGCTCGCCGCGGCCGCACCGCCTCCCAGCGGAGGAGTCTCGGACCCGGGCGTCACGTCCTGGATGCTAACATAGCTCCGGAGCTGCAGCGCCCCGGGCTGCTGTCAACACAGCCGCTCGCAGCGTTAGCTCCGCGGCCTGGAGGCTCCCACATGGACCGAGTCAGAGCCCCATATATGAGGCGAAGATTATCACGAGGCTAAGGCCTCGGTGGAAAGTTAGGAGACGTGGCGGTGACTCGGTGAGAGGACCGTCGGGATGCTAGCTAACCTGACTCCGCATTAGCACCTGTGCACGGTTGTGATCAGGAGCCCTGATCGATATCCGCTTTGATTAGTTCACGATTAATGTGTTTCAAACCGGGACACTGTTTCCTCAGCGTTCCCATCTTTAATAAAAAAGCACTGGAGGTTTAAATATTTCAGCTGTCACTTAGTTTTAAGTCAAATAGATCCACTCGTTTGCTAATTATAGTTAGTGTACATTTTATCTAAAAAAAAAAAAGACAGTCAGGACAACACCAGGTTCAAAACCTGGTACACAATAAATACAAATGAAAAGGGTTTGTTTTGCATATTTTGTACAGTCAGTGGTTATTATGGAGGCTGAAGTTCATAATAACAAGTAGAGAATCATAATTGATTTAGCCGTAATTGTGAAAAGTGTGTTTTATTAAATATCACCGCAATCAATCACAATGGGTCTTATTGTGTCACCAAAATAAGACAAATATATAATTCTGCTCGCGTAATATCAACGTTGAAATAAGATCTGCCATCTCCGTGGTCTTTTCAGACAAAGCCACAAATCCCCTCAACAAAGACACGGACTGGAGCAGCATCCAGGCTTTCTGTGACGAGCTCAACAATGAACTGGAGGGGTAAGATTTTGATTACAGTGAAGAACAACAATGATAATAATAAAAACAATTATAGACGCACACCCACCTTTGTCGTGTGACCTGGCGTGTTACAGACCTCAGCTGGCCACCAGGCTCCTGGCCCATAAGATCCAGTCTCCACAGGAGTGGGAGGCCACGCAGGCCCTGCTGGTGAGCTCAGATCTGGACCCGTCCCAATTAGCTGCTCCACTGATAATGTTGGACTAATACAACTCTCAGGTGTTACGTTCTGATTAATTTGTATGCATTTTGTTTTTTTTTCCCCCCACAAGGTGCTGGAGACCTGCATGAAGAACTGTGGGAAAAGGTTTCACAGTGAAGTGGGCAAGTTCCGTTTTCTGAATGAGCTTATCAAAGTAGTTTCTCCAAAGGTAAGACCGTAGGAGTGCGTTCATGTTTTTTCAGATAGTTTGTCTATACGTGTAAATCGTTATCATTGTGGTCGTCGTCGTCCTCCCCCTCCCCCCACTCAGTACCTGGGCTCACGGTCACCAGAGCCGGTAAAAAAGAAGGTTTTGGAGTTGATCTATAGCTGGACGTTGGGGTTACCGGAGGAGGCCAAAATCTCAGATGCCTATCAGATGCTGAAGAAACAAGGTGAGAGTGGAAATGCCTTCAGAACACATGGAATTGGAACATCCGCAGTTCTGAAGAACATGGCAACTAATACGGCCACATGCTTTTTATTTCAACTGAGTTAATGTTGCGTTTGTGTAAATCAGGCATTGTCAAACAAGACCCAGAGCTACCACCCGACAAACTACTGAATCTTCCTCCACCAAGACCCAAGAATGCCATTTTTGAAGATGAGGAGAAGTCAAAGGTGAGCGTTTCAAGACATTTAGTGAAATCACTGTAATAATGATGTAAAGCAAAAAAAAAAAAAAATGTTTACATAAATGTGACGTGAGCCAGTTTCTCACCCACTGTGCATGATGTCCATTATTTATGGCAGGATTAATAACGACTGTTTGTTCACATTTCTGCGGTTGCCTTTTTCCAGATGCTGACTCGCCTGTTGAACAGCTCGCACCCCGATGACTTGAAAGCCGCCAACAATCTCATCAAGGAAATGGTCCAAGAGGTAATCCGCTTTCACTTTGCGCAGTCCTTTCATACATTTGCACGTTTCTGTGATATATCCTAAAAGCTCCACCGCTACGGTTTAGTTTCTTTTTTTGGGAGCATTTAATAAATAATCAGAGTGCTGGGCTCTTGGCAGACGTTCACTTCATGAGGAAATAGGTCAGCTGTCTCGGGGGTGAGGTTTGTGTTGCTGGCACAATGACTCAGCAGAATGGCATTTTGTCCTAATTTATGAGGATCTGCTCAAGGGTTCTGCTCTTTCCTCCCATCCCTGGTCTTCTCCCACTCCCTCTCTCTCTCTGACACCTCTACTGTACTTCTGCATTCTTGTCTTTCATTTATTCCCAACATGCACACCCTTTTCTGTCACACCCATCCGTGTGTGTGTGTGTGTGTCTGCGCGTGCGTCATCTGTGAATTGGTCTCCGTCTCGTTTTAGGATCAGCGGCGAGCGGAAAAAGTGTCAAAGCGCGTGAACGCCATTCAGGAAGTGAAGGAGAGCGTCTCTCTGCTGACTCAGCTCCTGCAGGACTATGACATCACGGCGAGCAATCAGAGCAACGGCGAACTCATACAGGTGATACATGAAAATATATATATATTGTTGCGTTTTAACGCACAACTTATTTTACTGAAATGTGGTGTGCGCGTTGTGTGGACAGGACCTGTACCAGCGCTGTGAGAAAATGAGACCTACACTGTTCAGACTGGCGAGTGACACAGAGGACAACGACGAAGCTCTGGGTGAGGGATTTTTTCTTTATTCCAGCCAGTAAACATGGTGCAAATGTTTAACGTTCCTTTTACAAATGGAGCCTGGACCAGAAACAAAATATATATATATATTTACAAATTATGGTATCTAATGATGCCAGTCTGTTTAAAAACGATCGTTACTGCCAAATTTCTAAAGCTTTTTGCAGGACACTGTAAAAAAACAAAAAAAAAATACGTAAATATAAAGTGCAAGGACATGAATGCATATAACCAACTGGATAATTGGAGGTGGCTTACCGGAGAATGTTTCCTCTTTCCTCAGCGGAGATACTGCAGGCCAACGACAGCCTGACGCACGTCATCAACCTCTACAAACAGCAGGTGAAGGGGGAGATCGTCAACGGCAACACCACATCAAACACACAAAAACAAACGGGTGGGTTGAGCTACAAATCAAAAAATGAATTATTATTATGATTTATTTGTTTTGCATTCCCCCCTTTAAATTACCCGACGTGATTTATTCTCTGTCAGGAGGCAACGCACTGCTGGATCTGTCGGGACTGGACACGTCACCCCAGTCTCCGCCCTCCTTCCCAGAATTCCCCACTCCCACAGACAGCCTCAACGCCCCCTCGCAGGAGACGGGGATGAGTCTCCTCGACGACGAGCTCATGTCACTCGGTGAGAGCACGTCGGGCAGAGTAGAGCTTTTTAGTTTTAGTTTGTTGGCTAAAACATGTGGATCCAAACATGTTGGATAACTGTGATTTATTTATTTTTTCATTTCCTGCCAATTGTTGTTTATCGCACAGGTTTGAGTGAAGGAACACACGCCTCCAACCCCGCGTCACAGCCGGAGGACTCCACAGCCTGGGACTCCTTCCAGGTGAGCAGAGGGACACTTAAAATCATATTAGGGGTGTGACGTGTGTGGTATATCAAACACACACGATATCCTTTTGTTCGTGAGACACACACACACACACTCTCTCTCTCTATGTACTCACAGTCGTCCGATAGCATCGACGCAGACGTCCCTGCAGCCCCGGCTCTCCTCCTGAGTCCAGAGCCGCCGCCCCACTCCTCTCAGCCCCCGTCCTCCGGCTCCACCCCGGGACACTCGGCCCTAGATGAGTTGGACCTGCTGGGGAAGACGCTGCTGCAGCAGTCCCTGCCTCCAGAGGGGCTGCAGGTGAAATGGTAATACACCCAATTTTTGAGACTGTAAAAGTTAGAATTGAACATTGCGTTTTACACACACACACACACACTGATGATGACTTTTTTTTCTGCGTGAAGGGACAAAAATCAGTCAAAGCCCACTCTCCGAGATCTCCAGAGCAAGTCCGGGCCCAACCTGTCCCCCAATCTCATCCCGTCCTTCACCACCGAGCCTCCGCCTGCTGCTCCTCTCCTTCTCAGCCCCGGAGCCACCCTGCTGGACATGTCCCCCACTCACACAGAGACGCCTCCCACCCAAATCACCCTGACTGATGTTTTTGTACCATTAGAATCCATCAAGCCCAGTAAGTTCAAATAAATGGCATTTCAAAGAGAAAAAAAGCACCTTGCACCTCTGCCCATTGGGAGTGTTTTGTTCATTAAATGTTTATCTCTCTCTCTCTCTCTCTCTCCAGGTAGTCTTTTACCTGTGACGGTGTTCGACAAACACAGTCTGCGGGTTCTCTTTCACTTTGCCTGCGACTCGCCCTCGTCTCGCCCCGATGTGCTGGTGGTGATCATCTCCATGCTGTCCTCCGCCCCCGTCCCCGTCACCGACATAACCTTCCACACGACGGCTCCAAAGGTCAGCAGGGAGAAGTAGTTTCTATTTCCAGGAGTGCTTCAAAAAAAGGGGGGAAAAAAAACCAAAACCGGTTCAAGCTTTTCAAAGCCTATTCTCTTCTATTGATTTACCTTTTTTGTTTTGAATTCTGGACTGCAGTCGATGGCGGTGAAGCTGCAGCCTCCATCAGGAACCGAGCTCCCGGCCTTCAACCCCATCCTCCCTCCTGCTGCCGTCACACAGATCCTGCTGCTGGCAAACCCCAACAAGGTAGGACCAGATCTTTAGCTTAAACCACAACGCCCCTCTTCAAAGTCTAAAACACAAACTGAAATGGAAACACTAATATTGGGTTTGTTTTCCATTTTTTATTGAATTTTTTAAAAATGACATACAGTACAACGGGGGAACTCCTGGGGGGAAAAGAAATGTAAAAATAAATAATATTGAAATGCACCTTACTGGCTCCGATCAAGCGGACAGTGGAAATCCCAAATATTGTAATGGCTGTGGTAAATCTGCCGTTGCATCGAAATGAAGTTATTTCATTTAAGACAGGAACACGAGTAGAGCGTGTGTGTGCGCGCGCGCATGTCTAACAGCGTACCTGTCCACCCGTGTGTCCTTCAGGAGAAGGTGCAGCTGCAGTACAGATTGACCTTCACCATGGGAGAGCAGGAGCACAGCGAGAGCGGCGGTCTAGAACACTTTCCTCCTCCGGACACGTGGGGGAACCTATAGCATTTAAACACAACAACCACCACCACCCACCCGACAAGACTCTGACTCCACCCCCAACGACTCAACACTCCGCAGAGCCAGGTTTCCTTTTCCTGAGCATATTCTACTTTCTTTTGATTGGCATTCATTTGTGTTGGTTTACGCTCACGCTGGCTCAGTGTAACGTGTGTACGCTTCGCTGTAAACGAGTCTGGCCTGTCGCAGGTGGCTGCTTCAAATCGAACGCGCCAAGTTGTGGCGCCGCGAAGGAAGAAAACGACGACAACAGTGTGGAGATTTGCTTTTCAGCCACAGTCCGGGTCAATTTCAATCCGTTGCGTTCACTCTCTTCTCTGCATGCTCCGCCAACATGGGACTCGAGGAGGGAAAGAACATGAGCGGGACAGAAGATCCTGCTCTCCCCTTAGTTTGAAAACAAAGCTACACCTGCCCACGCCCCCCTTTCTGCAAAGTGACGGGAAAATAGTGGAGATGCTAAGGCTCCTGACCTAAAATCAGAAAGTAGTGGTGAAGATTGTTATTTTGTTTTTGCACAGAATGACTTTTTTTTGGATGTGTTGTGTTTTTTTTTCTTCCATCTTGTGAACAGTTAACAAAACATCACATTTGTGTAATATCTACCACATGTGCCTATTCTTCTCTGCATGCTCCGCCAACATGGGACTCGAGGAGGGAAAGAACATGAGCGGGACAGAAGATCCTGCTCTCCCCTTAGTTTGAAAACAAAGCTACACCTGCCCACGCCCCCCTTTCTGCAAAGTGACGGGAAAATAGTGGAGATGCTAAGGCTCCTGACCTAAAATCAGAAAGTAGTGGTGAAGATTGTTATTTTGTTTTTGCACAGAATGACTTTTTTTTGGATGTGTTGTGGTTTTTTTTCTTCCATCTTGTGAACGGTTAACAAAACATCACATTTGTGTAATATCTACCACATGTGCCTATTTTGCAGTTTGAACCTTTATTTAGAGTGAGTTATTGTTTTTTTTTTTTTTTCTCATCTTACACGTCCGTCGTAGTTCTCTAGTTTTTGTCTGAGGCATTATAACCTTAAAATCTTAATATATTCAAAGCATTTTTCAGTGGGATGAAGGACATTTTCTTTTTAACTTGGATAAGCGGATGCAAAAGGAGCTGCACACCAACGACTCTCTGTAAATAACCAACCATGGCAGTTCTCTACATTTGACTCGTGCAATGTGCAAGAACATAACACTGGTAAAAAAATAAAAAAAAAAAAAATGTTACATATGGGTTATAAAAAATAAAAAAAATTGTTTCAATTTCTGCCACAGTACCATAGATAAAGCTGCTTCTCTACCTTGTCAACAATCAAAAAATTCACAGAATACACCTGGATATATTGAAGAGCTTTATTAAACTCATACAAACTGTGGAAAGGGACTTAATAATAGCTCAGAAAATCTCAATCATCACTGCAGATAAGACTCAAATAGATAGACAAGACACGCAGCCCTACAAAACGTTACCTGCATGTCAGTTGAAGGGCGGCCTCTAAGGTCTGAATTAACTTGCATATCAACGTTAAGCAAAATAACTAAAATCCTTTGACTGGGGATCCCCATGCTTTTTTTTTTTTTTTAATACAGAGTGATCATTGTATTGACCCCTTACTCACAAACAAGCTTATATACACAATAATTAACTAGGGCACCTACCTCTGATACACGTAAAGGAAAAATCTGATCATAACACAAAAACATTTGTATAAATCCCCCCCCCGACTAAGTTAAGTGACGGACACTAAATAAACTCATAAAGAAAAGTATCCACTACAAAGGGTGCAACAGTCTAAAGAAATAAGTGCTTTGAAGCACTGATGCGTTATCACCAGAACAAGCACATCATTTGAATATGGATACGACAAATACCAAATAGTAAATGCTTCAAATTAAGACATTTCTGCCCCCAAGTTGTAAAAAAAAAAAAAAAACTGTTCACGCCTGGTGTTAACACGCGTCTCCCGTGATCTGACCAAAACTCCAAGAACATGTGTGAGTGCACTTGAGACTCACCTGAGATCTGATGGTGGTGTGAGACGCGGGTGAACACCAGGTGTGAGCGGGTGTTTAACTCATTTCGAGGGGTTACTTCCTCCCTGTAGGAGGAGGAGGTGGGGCAGGAGGCGCAAACTGGAAGGGCGAGTGTCCCATCAGGCCCATCGCCGGCTGGGGTGGGTGGAGCTGCTGAGCCATCAGAGGCTGGGGAGCCGAGGCCGGAGGCGGAGTCTGCCCCGCCCCGCTGGCCCCTGACCCGGAGTGGCCCCTGGAGCTGCTGCTGTCCCGGCACTGCTCGTAGGAGCTGGAACTGCGTCCTCCGTCCCTGCTGCTACGCTCTCTGTACGAGGAAGAGGAGGAGGAGGAGGAGCGCTCCCCGTCCCGGCTGCCTCCTCTGAGGTCACGACTGTAGCCGCCGCCGCCGTCCTTGGAGCTGCCGCCCGCAGAGCGCAGTCGTCGCCCGCACTCGTCCTGGTACATCAGGTTGGGGTTGCTTGCATTGGAGTTGCCACGGAAACGGGGACGGCCACCTGGAAATAAAAAGAGGTCAAACAAACAGTGTGTTGAGAGGACAAATTGTTTTTTCCCCTTTTAAAAAAAGTGACAAAGGAATATTTCACACCTATAGGAAGACAAATGCCAAGTAGACAAATCATTATACACGGAGTCCACAGTAATCTAGTCCAACTTGCGTCCCTCACCTCCTGCGCCTCCCCCGCGCCTAGTGTCCACCAGCTGCAGCAGTTTGGGGTTGATGGCCTGCCGGGCCTCCTCCAGAACCCGGATCAGCTCGCGGGCCTGACGGAGATTCCCCGGGGTGAAGAAGGTGTAGGCCGTGCCCTTGTTGGTGCTGCGGGCCGTGCGGCCGATGCGATGGATGTAGTCCTCCGACGAGTTGGGGTAGTCGTAGTTGATGACGAACTTGACGTCCTCCACATCTGGAACGTTCGTGGGCAGAAAAACACAAGTCAGGACAGAACCGCCACCCGTCGAGGACTCGGTCCATTTAGTCCATTCGTGATTGGTGTGTTTTTGCAACCGGAAAACACTCAGACAGACAATACCTGCGAGTTACCCATCATCCTCTGAACTTACCCGTCAAGTGACCAACTACTTGTAAAATGTACAATCAGAAAAATGTATTTACTTACCATGCCAATTAAAAAACAGAGCTCAGTATATCTACTGTTCTATTGAAATCGTTGCATACAAGCAAATAAGTTACATGCATATGGGATATACAAATTTTACTTCCTGAAAGTTTTGGATAGTCCTAATGGGGGGGGGTACAGGGGGGGGGGGGGGGGGGGGGGGTTACGTAGTCATTTAAAGCTGTACATGTTATGTCTGTTATTTACAGACATAACTGGAGGTGTAGCATGACGCATGCTGAGAAAAATGAAAAGGACACGTGGTGGGTTTGGGGGCATAAGGACATAAAGGTCAGGGGTCAGTAATGTTCTAAAGAAAACAACAGGAAGTGGAATGAGGGAGTTAGGTTGAAGGGGAGGGGTGGTGGAAAAGAGAGCGAGAGAGAGAGAGAGAGAGAAAAGGATGAGTAAGAGAAAGATGGGAATATTTCAGGAATGGTGAATACATGGAGGGAAAATTGCAGGGATAAAAGAAAAAGAGTTGATAATTGAGGAAAGTGGAGATAGACGGATGCTAAAGGAAGAGAGGGAAACCGATTGTAAAGAGGTGGCTCCTCCAGGCCAGGACTCCTGCCAGCCAGGACCAGACATGACGTCCGCAGAGGGAGAGGCCGGTGGTGGTGGTGGTGGGGGGGGGGGGTGTCAGGGGCTGGCCTCAGGGGGCAGTTCAGAGGGGAGCCTCCAGCATAGCCGTCCATGCTCCGCCATTGGCTGCTTTCCACACTCACTTCCTGGCAGGTGTGTGTGTTTGTGTTTCTCTGTCTTCTGGTAACGCATCACTGTGAGTTTGTCTAAGTCCAATATCTGTGGGACGAATTCAGGGAAACTTTGGTACTGGGGAAAAAAAAAAATCTGAAGTCACTGGGGCAATTTCTGGTCTTAATCTAAACATCAGGAAATGGTGTGGTGCGTCACGGTGACGATGGCATGGCCAAGGGAAGCCCCGCCCTCCGCCGCTCCCCCCTCTTTGCCCTCTCACCTGACAGCTGCCCCCGACCCCAGGGTCAAATTTGGAAAGCCCAGCAGCATCCCGCGCTCGACTCCTCCCCCCTGACGCCCAGGGAGACGCAGTCCTGGAAAGGGGGGGGGCGGAGTTTTTGTTTGTGGGGCACTGTTCTAGGTTTTCAGGCAGAGATGGCTGGGACTGATTAATCGGGCCGTCTCTCTCCCCAAAGTCAGCTTTCGATTTGTCATGCCTAGGTCCGGCTGCAGGCTCCCGAGGGCCTGTGTGCTTCTAGTTGCCAGAAGAGAGACTTGGAAACATAAAAAAAAATTTAATCAAAAAAAAACAAACAAAACCAAAACGAAAACAAAACAAATGAACATAGAATTAGGTTAAAGGTCGATAGCCACATCCTGTAAGGGGCTACTGCACTGCTCTCGCCCCTTACATTTTCACACAACATCACTCTTTTGTTTTTGGTTTCTTCACTTGTGCTTGGATTGATCCACTTCTCAGATACACCCTTTATCTGAGAAGCATCAAATATATGTTTGTAAGAAAAGCTCATCTGAATGCGTCTGTGGTTCAACATGCACTGAAAAGGCCGATCTAGTCCTCGCTCATGATATTCTACATATTAAATGATCAAGTATATTGTATGCGTGCCATATCAGTGTATGGTTATACTGAGGAAGGTTTGTGATTTGCACCAGAGCACAGGGAACATACCCAAACCACGCGAGGCCACGTCGGTAGCGATTAGGATGGGAGCTTTGCCGCTACGAAACTCTGCAATTAAAAAGGAAAAAAAAAAAAGAACACATGAGCCAAGAGAATACACACAACAAGAGCCTGCGGCTCAGATGTGTGTGCGTTTGTTGTACCTGTCAACACCCAGTCTCTCTCTGGTTGGCTCTTATCGCCATGAATACACATAGCTGGCCAGCTGCATAAATAAGAATGAAAAGAAAGTTCATTAATGGTCATATTGTTTCAACCTGTTTTTAACGACATGGTTTTAACCCAGCATGAGATAAAAAAAAATGCATAGTATAAACTACACAAAAAAAGTTTTTTTTTTTTTTATGAGCAGGTGCAGGGGAGTATTTACCCATCACGCCTCATTCTGCGAGTGAGGTCATCGCATCGTTTCTTGGTCTCAACAAATATGATGGTCTTGTTTTCCTTCTCAGCCATAATTTCCTCCATCAACTGCATCAACCTGGGGAGAGAGAGGCACAGCGTCACATAAATAGCAGACACACAATTATTTCAAGTCCACAATTACCTATGGCTTAAAAAGAAGATAGTTTGTGGGACCAGCCGCTTACTTGTTGTCCTTCTCGTTATCCATGCAGACATCAACGATCTGAAGGATGTTGTGGTTGGCGCTGAGTTCCAGCGCGCCGACATTGATTTGAACAGAGTCCTTCAGGAAATCCTCCGCCAGCTGGCGCACCTCTTTAGGCCAAGTAGCGCTCCACATTAGGGTCTGTCTATCAGGCTGGGCAAACAGCACATTTAAAAATGAATAGAACAATTTAAAAAAGCCCATTCAAAGACGGTGAGTGAATTTCTATATTCCCTCATTAGCCTCACCCTAATCTGGTCCACTATTTTACGAATCTGTGGTTCGAAGCCCATGTCCAGCATGCGGTCAGCTTCATCCAGGACCAGGTACGTGCAGCGCCGCAGATTGGTCTTCCCAGCCTCGAGGAAGTCAATCAAACGACCCGGAGTGGCAATGCAGATCTCAGCACCTCAAAAAGTGACATCAGGATCATTAATGATAGTACGGAAAACAGCATTCGGCTTTTTGAATTCCACTCACCTCTCTCCAGGTCTCGGATCTGGGGACCCTTGGGGGCACCCCCATACACACAGGTGCTTTTGATACGGGATGACTTTCCGTAGTCGAATGCGACCTGCTGGACCTGCTGCGCCAGTTCCCTGGTGGGGGCCAGAACCAAACACTACACAGCCACAGTTCATAGTGTTACACACTTAAATGTTGTGTTAAAATGACATTTAATAGCATTCTAATAAACCCTGATCTCCTCAGGCTATTCAAGTTTGTCCAGTGTCTCTGTACATACTATGGGTCCATCTCCTCGCTCCATGTAGGCTTGATGGTTGATGTGCACAATTGCAGGCAGGAGATACTGGAAAGTGGAGAGCTCAGTTTCAGTCCAATTCACTGGTACGATTTATAATCATCTTTGCGAGTACAGGTGTGGAGGAAGACGTGTATCTCACCGATAAGGTCTTCCCAGAGCCGGTCTGAGCGATGCCCACCATGTCTCTCCCGCTGAGGGCCAGAGGGAAACCTTGTGCCTGAATGGCCGTGGGCTCCTTGAAGTTCTGATGCATCAGTACATCCAACACATATTCTAGATGGAGAGGCAGGGATACAAGATCATCCCATGATGAACCTCTGATCTATATTCTAAATGTGTTGCTGCTGTGTAAAAAAACTGCTGCACACATTAAAATGTATATAAATCACATGTAGGATCTTACGGGGAAACTGGGCCTGGTTGAAGCTGATGACAGGCCTCGGGCAGCCGGAACCCCGAACTGTGATTTCTTTCTTCTTGCGAAACTCATCAACATCAGCCTGAAAACAAAACATAAACATTGAGTGAAGTCAGCCTGATGATGGCTCATTTTCCTTTTCACTACTATAAAATGGCTCTGCATTGTGCAGCCGCAACGAGGGGGTACCTGACTCATTCTCTGCACTTCAGGATGTTCACTGTAGAAGTTCTTCTCAAATTTAGGAAGCTCGTCCAGGTCCCATCTCTTCTTCCGTAAACGGTCCCCGGGATTCCCAAACTTTTTACTGGCTGGTGGGACGCCTCTGCTGGACCCGAAACGAGGGTTGCTGCAGAAAAACAACGTCACAATAGTTGTGTCATTGGTTTCGAAACACTTTGTTCTTACTAATCAGTGTTATCTCTCGCCAAATAAACGCATAACAAACACTTCAACGTGATAACTAGCTGTTAGCTGTAGCACAAGCTAACATGCCCAGCTGTGTTGATCGCTTACCCTCTGTCTCTGTCTCGGCCTCGGTCCCTATCTCCGTATGAACTTCTCATTTCCGGGAAATAACGAACCAATCTGCTCAAAGTATTTTGATGGATGAATGGGTCTGTAATCTCGATTAACAAGCCTGGTTTCGGATTTCCCGGTTCAGGCCCAGCTTGGACAACACCGTTGCTATGTTGTTTTTAGCTGAAATGCTCATCCGGTTAGCGGATGCTGCGGTGATTGGTTAATTGCTGCAAAAGCCCCGCCCCCCAACAGATATGACGTCTCTTCTTCTGTTGTCTATTGACGGCTGTCACCGGAACAGCCATCAATTTAATGCAAGAATTAGGGTTTTAATCGCTCCTGGCTCCTTTTTAATTTCAGTTTGTTTTCAAATACTGTAGCCACTGTATATGCTATATATTATATTGCGCTAAGTACGAGTTTAGGCATAATAAACATGTATTTGTGACAATAACAATGTTATAATTCTTAAACTAGCCACTTCGGCTTTTTGTTTCCAAATAGTAAATAGTAGATAATTGCGAGCAATAATATTGAATATGAAATTTAAAGTACAAAAGTAGTGTTTTCATCTTGTTTCCATTTGTCTTTTATTTCCTTTTAAACACCCACAGAACGCAATATTGCATCAAAACTTGAGAAAACTTTGCCAATATACAAAATAAAAGCATACAACAGAAATAAAGGATATAAGAAAATTAAAATATTAGAACACATTTAGAATATGAAGTCAAAGCACTATACCAGGCAACACCGTTTCAGTCATCATCGAGAGTGTTTCTCGAAGCTTAGTTTAACTCTATTTACAACATTCTTTCCTTTCTGGAATAAAATGTCCTGGGTTTATAATATACTCAGCTTTATACATATTTAGCTTTTAAATCACATCGTATCAAAACTATCATCTGATAGTGTTTTGAATAAGGAGGCTTGAGTTAAACATACGTTGCCACTAGATATCAGCATAAGGCAGTGAATGTCACTTTTTCCGTATGAAAAAGTTGAAAATTAATAAAATAAATGCAATAAACCTTTTATCTGAACTGAATAACTGCAGGCTCATTGAAAGGATGGATACATACGTTCACGTGTTAATTATTGAGTGTAGCAGGTGTTTGGAAATATTACATTCCACATCACTAAATGAAATAATATCCTTACAAAATGGATTGTGCCTTGTTGTAGTTGATTTGGCCATTAATATGTCACCTGACTACGTTCATCACTAACAATGCTCTGCATTGTACTGTAACTTTACCTGCGGATAATTAATTCAATCTGCTTGAGTAATTCTATATCATCAACTGATTAAACACATTAAACATTAGTTGGTAACAGTATATTCAATCCACCCAACTACAGCTATTATCTTCTTTTAGAGAATGTAAAAGGAACAAGAGGCAAACAGGCCCAAAGGTCTTGAGGCGTTTACCCATGTTTTTGAGTAATTTCCCTTTAACATCTAACGGTGCATAAACATTTAATGCCCACATATTCCTGGTACATATAAATTGAATCAGATTTAAATCCTTGTTGGCTCTGCGTTGTCTCTCCGTGTCCTTATCCGTTTGTGGTGACCTATGTCCTGACTTAATTCCACCGCTATGACGGTGATGTCATTATAAACGGCACCAGCAGAGGCGGGCTTTATCTGTGCCGCCTGTAATGCCCTTAATTAGAGAATATAATCCACAGCACATCACAGCTGGACCGGCTCTGCAGGGAAGTGTTGCTTTCTTCAGTAATCTGTAATCTGTGCGGGTCCCTATGCCCACGCTCAAATCTCTCGCTCCTCAATAACAAACAATAACATTGTGCGCGGGGAGCATGTCGGGCCAAAAGCTGCAGTCCTAACAATTCAAACATATAGATAATATATATAACCTTTCTGGAACATCAATTTCCACCACACTAGTCTTTAAATTACCCTCAAGGTCATACAACATTTAAATAAAAAAATATTTGTGATTCAGTTGTTATATATTAAAATGAAGCACTGCAATTCAAAGGCTCCTTACTTTTCTTGACTAAATATCAGTTCTGAATGTTAAGACGGCGTCTCATTAAGTGAAGTGCAGGGTGCTGCTCCCTCTATTTGGCAATTTCTTAGTAAGAGGCAGAGTTGGCAGAGGGGGTAAGGAGGAGGAGGAGTATGCACTAAGAATCATTATAAAAAATGAAAGAGAGGAGGAGGAGGCAGATGGTTTCAGATGGCACTTCTTTAAGTGTAGCATAATAGTGTTACAGAATCCACATTTAATGGATAAGTCTAGATATTGTATTTCTTTCAGTAATAGCCTCTATAACATTAACTAAAATAATCCCAACCTCCTTCCCCTCCTAATTTATATTTATAATGACATGCTTCATCTTTTTTTCCCCTCTTTCAGTCCAACCACAATCTGAAAGGAATCTGATCTTTTCTTGCTTTGTAAATGTGATAAAGCAAACTTCAAGAACAGAATCACATCACCTCCTTAAAAAAAAAAAAAAAACACGGTGGTGGTTTGAGTCTCAGAACTCGTCGTCCGAGCTGAGCAGCAGGGTTTTTTCATTATCCCCGCGGGTGCTGAGGTTACTGTGGCTGCGGGAGAGGGGCGGCCCCCCGCCTCGCTCCAACGTGGACTGCTGCGTGTACTGCTGATAAGCTGGGGAGAAGTTGTGGATGGCATCCTGCACCATGTCCCCTGGGTTCATGGTCTCCTTCAGGCTGCTGGAGATGCTCTTCATTGGGGCACAGCGACCTGGTAGGTGGGGAGGGAAGATGAAGCTTTAATAAAGAGACACAGAGCTGTATGGGAGGGGATGGAGGGATGGAATAACAGAGGATGGCAGAATGGAAGAAGTATGCATTTACCCCCATTGTTATATTTTATATAATATAGCAACAATGGGTATAAATGATGGATGTCAAACAGTGAACTCATGGGAAATTGGTGACAATGTGCAAATATTACTGGCCCATTTTAGGTGAATGAAAAGATTAGTCCGATGTCACTGTTATAGCTGAGTGTTTATCCTTTGCTAACCACTCTGCGTACAAAAATGACACCAATTTCTCCAGGAACCAAGGCCACTGTGCAAAATTAACACAAAGGAACAAATAAGACGGCAAAATAACCACGATCGGAAAGGCAGCGACGGAATCCATGCTGAAGACACCGCTCACGTGAAAGGAACAAACAAAGCGCACCGTGACACACAGAACTGAAGATACGGATGAAAGACAGCCAACGTCAGACCTACCGTACTGTCCATAGATAGGAAATGAGCCTTTGAATGCAGCACAGTGAAGAAGAGAGGAAACAGGGAGACAAGAGAGAGACAAGGAATTCAAGATGAAACCAAGACGCAGGAGAGAAGAAAAATAGAGAAAGACTCGAAACATAATTAGAAAGGGAGGCAGGTCAGGCTAAATCAAGAGCCCTGTGTGAATAACATATATAGATTATACGGAATATTAAGATACACACACAAACAATCAAAATATCTGTTAAACGTGTAACTTTACTCTTCCAATTAAAAAAAACACTCATACACACACACACACACACACACAATTCTTTTACCATATGAGTCCAGTCTTTTATCCATGTAGACCTTGTAGGTGAAGGCGTGACGCAAAGCCACAGCAGCAAAGAACATCTCGATGCAGACGATGAAGTTTTGGTAACCGGCGGCAACGGTCCCCTCTCCCACAGAGAAGCTAGCGTTGCTGATCTGAGGGATGGCGCCGCACTTCTCCAGGATGGCCAGCAGCATACCTGAATACATATAAATAAATGACATTAATTGCAAGTGATGACGATGCGGGACCTGTTTTAACCCCTTCTTCTGATTTAATTTCTGGCAAAGTGATGCAGCATATGAACATTCCCCACAAATAAACACATACATCATCACCCAGAAGGATAAAATAAATGTATAAAGGGAAGCAAAATTGTCTTTTAATTACATTTTGTAATCTGGTTGCACCTACAAAACTATTTTGCATAACAAGATGGAAACAGATACAATTTTTTATACTTTGATTTGCCAATCTAATGAAAAAAAAACAATTAACCCGTATGCAATATTTACATATTCCAAGCTCCTGAACAAAATAAATAAAGTGTCTGCCCTGCTGTGTAAGACCGTGTTCAGAGTGGATTTTTCTTACCTTGCCAAAAGGAGAGAAAGATGACGGACTTGACCATGAAGAACTTGAGCACGGGGTTGTACGGGACGAGCAGCTCGCGCGTGGCGAAGTAGAAGAGGAAGAGAGCGTAGAGAGACAGGCTGACGGAGATGTTGTAGATAATGGTCACGTACAGGTAGCCACTGGCCACACTGGAAGAGAGAGAGACAGAGAGAGAGGGATTTCAGATCATCATTACTTCTTTACGGCTAAGAACAGACAAAATAAGTCACCAGTCCGGTGGTTCATGATGTGAATAGCCAACAGTTTCCGTGGAAAACCTACTTAAAATCTCCATCTTTGTATTTCCCGAAGGCCTGAAGAATGACAGTGATCATTGCCATCAGCGGTTTCACCACGCAGAACTGGAGAGTGGCCTGAGGGAGCGAGGGGAAGGAAAATTGATAAGCAAGGGACATTAAAATGGTGGAAAAAATAATTGTATTTCAGAAGTGATAATATGGAGTAAGCACAAGGCAGAAATAGACAAAAAAAAACACTGCTCAGAGGAAAGATTTTCTGTAAAATGCACATTATACGTGTTATGAGTCATAATGGCATTTGGTACCTGTTTGCAGAACCTGAGGAAACCGATGGAGTAGGTCTTTCCCCACAGGCAACAGGTCCCATACATACAGCTGGACCTGTAGTAAAGTGCAGGTTCATACAGGTCAAGGTAAGCAGGGTATTAAAATATAAATGTACATACATTACAATTCATATAAGAGTGAAACAATGAACAGGTAAATAAACAAATTAAGATTATTATTAACAAACAAGACCTACTCGATGGGTTTCCCTCGGATCTCAGCCATGATGGCACTCTCTCCTCCCAGATACTCATAACACAGACTCAGGAAGTTGTAGATGACAAAGGCTGCAGAGTCGCACATAGGGAAAAATTGTTATTTGATTTTTTTTAATTGATCACAGTTAATTGTTTATATTTGTATGTATGTTTTAACAAAAACATAAACACCGGATATTTTCTAAAAGCTTCAAATGACATATTGATGCACTTATCTGTTATAAATACAGTTTTTGGAAATGCTGACTTGACCTTTCAGAAGAATAGAGAGGTGTGAAATGACAGGGCAACATTTATGGATGAGGTATAAGCCGAATTATAATAAAAAAAAGTATGGTTCTCTGCTGCTGAGTAGAAAAGTGGAGCAGCGGGACAATGTGAGGAAACCAAGCATTGGCGAAAGCTCGCCCATTGCATCACTCTGCCACACATTGGTGTCACATCATACACGAGAAACAGGTGGAGACAAATAAGGCTCTTACACAAGTGGTCTACACATTTCCAGTCAGGCACCGGCGCTCACACGTTAGATAACGACAGCTAATAAAGCTAAAAATCATATTTAAACATGTGATGCTTTGTGATCCTTGGGATCATGGGGCACAAATGCAAAGCGACAACAGGTGTGTCTCTAATCCCTTTCTATTCTACTCAGATCTGTTATGTAATCAGTCTTATCAAAGCCACACTGTAACCTGACATCTCCATCAGGGACAGAGTCTCAACAAATATTGTATAATTTAATTTATGCTTGGCCTGAGGCAGACTTTCTCATTCTGAAAATACTCACTAGAGTGGTCCTTATTTATTAGTCTTTTTTTTTAAGTTTCTATACTCGGAAGTGTCATTTTGGTTAGCTACAGGGCTTTTAAGCCTGGAATTAGGGTTAGGGTAAGGGTTACCGAAACCCTAATTCCAGGTTTATAACCCCTATAACTGTGAAATTAGGGTTAGGGTTTTGGTGAAGGGTCGCTGCTAAAAAGTTGAAAGTTGTTACTGGGGGGTTTTTAGGGACCCCGAACGCACTGGTCTTGGTCCCGGGACGCTCAGACATCAGGAAGTGTGAGAAAGTGTGAGGTAGTTTTGTGAATCTTGACCGTTCACAGACTTCCCGAAGTTCGAGCGACACGGGACCAAGACCAGTGCGTTCGGGGTCCCTAAAAACCCCCTGGTACCAAATTTCATCATTCTAGCAGCAACCCTTTACCAAAACCCTAACCCTAATTTCACAGTTACAGGGCTTTTAAGCCTGGAATTAGGGTTAGGGTTAGGGTTACCGAAACGCTTATAACCCCTATCAGTGTGGAGCTAGGGTTGGGGTTTTGGTGAAGGGTCGCTGATAGAAAGCTGAAAATTGGTACAGGGGGGTTTTTAGGGACCCCGAACGCACTGGTCTTAGTCCCGTGTTGCTCAGACATCGGGAAGAGGGAGAAAGTGCAGTAAATGTTGTGCGTTTTGACCGTTCACCGACTTCCCGAAGTTCGAGCGACACGGGACCAAGACCAGTGCGTTCGGGGTCCCTAAAAACCCCCTGGTACCAAATTTCATCTTTCTAGCAGCAACCCTTTACCAAAACCCTAACCCTAATTTCACAGTTACAGGGCTTTTAAGCCTGGAATTAGGGTTAGGGTTAGGGTTACCGAAACCCTAATTCCAGGCTTATAACCCCTATAACTGTGAAATTAGGGTTAGGGTTTTGGTGAAGGGTCGCTGCTAAAAAGTTGAAAGTTGGTACTGGGGGGTTTTTAGGGACCCCGAACGCACTGGTCTTGGTCCCGTGTTGTTCAGACATCGGGAAGAGGGAGAAAGTGCAGTAAATGTTGTGCGTTTTGACCGTTCACCGACTTTCCGAAGTTCGAAAACCCCCCTGGTCCCAAAATTCCTCTTTCTAGCAGCAAGCCTTTACCAAAACCCTAACCCTTACCCAATTCCAGGCTTATAACCCCTAACCCTAAACCCTAAACCCTAAACCTTAAACTCTAACCTAACCCTAACCCCTAACCCCTAACCCCTAACCCCTAACCCCAACCCAAACCCCAAACCCCAAACCCCAAACCCTAACCCTAACCCTGTTTAGGCCCTATAACTGTGGAATTAGGGTTCCCTGTTTAACCCTGTTTAGGGTAAGGCCATGTATATAGAAGCAGAACAAGCAAAAGGCCACAGAGCAGTGGGCAATCGCTGTACCCGTATATGTAACTGAAATAAGTATATAGGACATTATGTCCTCTGTAATGGTCAATAATCCATTGGTCATTTTACTTTGGTTTTCCTGAGCAGAAAGTTTTTCCAGACTAGGAGGAAAGGACTCACTCACAGACAGCAGCTCCCCGCGGCCTAGGCTCTCTCACTGGTGAGTGGCTGAGTTCAAAAGTTAGCCTCTTATTGCAGAGCATTCAGCAAACTGAAAGTTTGTTGATGTCACAATATTACACATTTTATTATACATTTTAAAATGTGTTCTAATTGCCTTCAGCTTGAAAGGGAATGGCATTTGACCATCAATATCACACACAAATAAAAATAGATAAAAAACAAAAGATAAAATAAAAAATAAACTGCTACAGTATTTCCATGGCAGGCTGGTTGGTTGAGGAGTAAAAGGCTCTGATTTATCTGCCTCACAAGTGAGATGCTTTTTTAAAGTCCTCACCAGGATTTGCTCGTTTTCATACAGTTGCTAGGAAACAGGCTTCCCCTCCCCTGCAATCCCAACAGGCCACGGAGACACGAGAACAAAGACGGCAACCTTTGTAAATGAAGACGCTGCAAAGGCCGTGTGCCACTGGGGTATCACAACACATACATTCTCACACCCTTCTTTCTACTGGGAACCAACAGTGCATTGCACGCTGGAGCCCAAAGCATTCACTCCTAGCACGGGGTGGATGATGGCTTTCAGTGTGCAGGACAAACATGACATCATAAAATCCTTGTACCAGTTCATTGCACTTAATTCCGTCCACTCACCTTCGTAGCAATCTCGCACTGTGTCAAAGTAAACGTAATACTCCTCGTTGGTGAAGAAAAGAAGGCTGAGCCACGAGTCGAAGGCGTAGATGGGCACGATGAAGAGGATCCTCACGATGTGCCGCTGTTCGTTTGGAGAGCTGTAGTAGCGCAGGTGCATGTAGATCTAACATGCATAAGAGTGGAAAAAGAAAAAAAAATCTTGAATGACATCATAACACCAGACATCAAACACTGAGTCGGTAATAATCATTTAAGAATTTTAAATTCAATAATAATAAATCATTATTTAAATGTCCATCATCTTTGAAAAGTAACCCATTTATTTTAGCAGAGATGACCCAACTTTTCTGCACAAATTCACAATAAATTCTACCTAGAAATGCCTGTAGGCTGGCAGGATGCATGAAATATAAATGTACATTTATTAAACATGCAAAAAGGTTCCTTGGGAAACCACTACTCAGAACTTGATGATAAATGAGTTCGAACTGAAACTGAGTGCCACCTCATGAAACCGGAATGTGGCTTTGGTCTGTCTGTCAGTGCGGCTCCAAGTTGTGTTGTGTGTGTGTGTATGAGTGCACGGACACTGGGCTTGCTCAAGTAATGGATACTGGGCTTTTATTCCGAGCAGCAGCAGACAGCAGGAGGAACAGGGTGGGCCTCGCCAGCAGCACTTCGGTCCGCACCACCCGGCTCCTTTCCACTTACACAATGCCCAACCTATCACCTTTCCTCCCATGCAAACAGACACACACCTTGGGTAAAATAACAAACAGTGGGTGACAACGCTCCGAGCCACACAGTGCATTTTGCTCACGAGGCCTGTTGCTAGGTGACCCTCATCCATCCATCCAATGCACGCACACACACAAACATTTGCCGGTCTTTGATGATGCCTGGAGCACCTGTTGCCAGAGTGACAGAAGGCTCCTCTTTAAGCACGTACGCGGAGAGCAGCCTGGGCAGACAATGGCCGACGAATCATTAACCGAACCCTCAGAAACCTCACTGTAACACAAATGACTGAGAAATGGACACACAAAGGCAAACGGCACTTTACCTCTGTGCTGCAACGTTAACACTAAATACATCCATTCTTTGGATATTTTTAAAACCACACAGGAGGGTTAAACATGGAATATCATACTAGATGTGTCACTTTGATGCTGGGTGATTTTCAGGGCATATAAAGACTAAGTCAATCAAAGAAACCACATTTACAATGTTGATGAAACGACCTAACGAAATAGTATTTAAATAGCCAGAAGCCCCCTTTAATACATGAAGGTTTAGGAATAAGAGGACAAGGCCCGGATTTAATTGATTGGACCATGTGTAACCATGTGATTCCTTGGGCCCAGAGGTCCAGATTAACCTGTTTGCCTAAAGGTTGGCAAGGCTAGAAACAGACAGCCTCAGCAGCCTCATTTATACTTTGAATTAAGTCTTACCCAGGGTGACACGTGAGTAAGCGCACAGGGATTTAGTATCTTGCTCAATGACACTAACACTGCCTTCAGATGTACACCGGTGCAGTGTAAACAAAACACCTCCTCATTCATTTTAATAAGAGCACAGCACGACAAGTTGTCCCACGACACGGCAAAAAAATAAAATAAAAATCTTGTGTTCATTATTCTAATGGAACATCCTCCGTCAAATTGTCTTACTGTTGGACAAAATGAAGTTAGATCCCTCTATAAGCACTGGACCATTCACCAAGTGCCAGGGTCTTCTTACCTGATGACATGTGATCAGAAGAGCTGTCCACACGAAAAAGCCTGATATAGTTTGGGCAGTGGGGGTCATGAGGAAAAATGGCTCTCCTGGCGTGGCCATTGGGGTTTCCGGTACCATGGAGGAGTTGGACGCCTGTGGGGCCACGGTGGCTGGGGAGCCCGGGGCCAGGCCCCCTGGAGAGTCATTCCCCAACCTCTCGGTCAGGGGAATGTCTCGCTGCCACAGCTGACTCATCTGTATAAAGAAAGAAAGATAAAAAAATATAGAATAATAATTACACAAATCAGCTGGAAAATTGTTCGTTGCAGGTTGTAAAGCCTGAGTGAAAATGTGTTGATGCAATACAACAGGCCTGTACATCCAAAGACCTACAAGACCTAAATCCAACATCTGCTGATGTGAGAATAGGAAACCAGGAAAAAAAAAGATACAGAGCAAAGTGGGACAGCGTACACATCTACCGTGCTACATAGATTGTGTGGACAGACGGATAACGTGAGATCAAAAACAAAAAGGGAGACATAAGGTGGGTGGGCGAGGAGAGGCTTATCAAGTGTATAAAAAAAGCGCACACACACACACACACAGCAGCACATGGTGGGGGCTGAATCACTCAAACACAGCAAATCTGTGTGACAGCTACGAGCTGAGGGCTGCTGACCCAGTTTCTCCTCGATCATTTCCTCCGTGCACCACTGAGACGTGTTGTGTAGCCGAATGTGTGGCGCTTTAACACAAACACATTTCAGGTTGGTGCATTTGTCCATTAATAATAAGTGCACATAATATATGTCATGTGCATGATACAAAGGATGCTGCACAGATTTGAACAAACTATTCAAAAATAAAAGGTAGTTCACTGAGGGGGTTTCATCTCCGTGATCACGTCACTGTCTTGGCCAAGATTGCAGGAAGGCAATCTAATCATTCCCAGTAGAAATCTAATTTCACCCGCTCTCTCTCTCTCTCTCTCTCTATATGTAGGTTGGCACAGTGTGACCATGAATGACTCACGTTCTCTCGCTGACAGAATCAGCTTGTGACAAAAGCAGGGACCAGGAACACACATCAGCTGGCTCAACACATCGCACGACAATCATTTCTGACATGACAGAAAGTTCTGATTTGACTTGGTTTAGTAACCATGATCACACCATTTTAATGAACCATATATACCGATATCTGGTTAGTTATCTGATTAGATATCATGCCATTTTGATTTTAGATTTTTTGTTGGCTGTAGTATCACACCTGATTCATCAAAACAGTGGTTTGAAAATTGACTTAACTTCAGACACGCGGATGCACGTAAATAATACAGGAGAGGTTGTAATGAAACATAAGCAATAGAAATAAAAGGGATGTACGTGTTATAGGAGGAAATGAGTAGGGGGTGAGGTCTGTGTTTATACAACACACACGCGCACACACAAGGATTCCAATCTCCAGCTTTCTCCATCAACAACATGATATGAGGGGGGGACACATCAGTGCTGTCCACTGCACCAGTGAGTTCGTATGAAAACACGCATTGTACTTTGACCTGAATCACATCCGAGTCTCACGAGTCCTGAGGCTGAAACCAGAGGCGGTGATGGAACCGGGGCCACTCAGCTCTGACCACAGCTCATTTTTAAAGGCGTTAAAGGAAGCTAGAACAACTCCCTCCACATGTCTCCCATCTTTTGCTTCTTTCACAGCAGAGTAGACGGAAAAGGGAATTTTATAGAAAGGTGACGCATTAACAAAGACATTCAACATTTGCAGAGTTGACTTGGTGGATGGTGAACACACGCCGTCCATTCACTTACCTCTGCAGTTGTGCTTCCAAACCAACCCCTCAATTTAGCTCATCATCACAAGGCAAGTCCGGTACAGACCTTTAAGAGTCGGAGAAGTAATTCGCCCGAGATGTAATCTTCATCCAGCCTCTAATCTGACCCACGCATCGCTCTCTGGACCTCAGAACCGAGGCTGAGACAGAAAAAGTGCTAACGTTAGCTAGCTAGTATCCCCGACGCTGGTTTACGCCGATTTATGTCCGTCGAAAAAAAACGTGACCCACCTTTAAACTGCGTTACACTGTGCAACAACCATACATTGTTTGGAAAAAAAAATAGGCTTTTATCGGGACATTTCCCGTTCTGCGCGGATGAGACCCGTTACTTCCTCCACATCAGCAACTGCCTGGCCGCAGGCTGTCCCGGCGCATGCGCAGTCCAACATGATGTAATTCTAAAGACACATCCCCCATGGAAAAAAAAGAAAACACGCACACAAAAAAAACAACACACAGGTCAGTGAAAATGTTGTGAGCAACGTTATTCATTTTTATTACCTCATAAAATATACACAAATACTGTTGTAAATAAAGTGTGTTAAAGAACTGTACAAGCTATCAGTACACAATACATAAAGTGAACCCCCCCCAGCCCATCCCCCCCCCATCACCTCAGCCTCTTCCAGTCACACAGTTCTGATGCCACTGGGTCATGGTGGCCTGTACAAAGGTAATTACACACACTGCACTGCTATTTACACGTCCCTGCAATTGCATCAGTAATGTTTTCGTGACATCATCAAGGCTGTTGGAGGTTAAAATCCAAAAAGGTGAACATCAAATTATGAGGGTATCATTTTCTGCAGAGGGGAATATTGACAGCCCTGTGGAGAACATTTTTTTTTGGGGGGGGGGGGGGGGTGCAGAGCCAACCTTGGAAGCATAACAGAAGAAAAGGACAGACAAAATCATTGTAATAAGTTACAGGAGGATGAAATGAAACGAGAATAAAAACAGAATGTTTTATCAGACAAATAAAATAGTTAAACATATATAAGCAGAAAGAACAAGGATAAAAACAATCAGCATACAAGCCAAGACAAAATTAATCTGTATGCTCAGCAGGGATTCTCTGTACCATTCTCTCACACATAATCACATTCACAAGCACGCAGACGCATGCATACACACACACTCACACACACACACACACACACACACACAAACAGTGACCCAGCTGGCAAAGCAACAGTAGCCCGTCCCACATTTCAGAATTTAAATGCCTAATCTTCTGAACCCGGCGCCTATCTTGTCAATGGTATGCATTTTTCTACTTTACATTTAAAACAAATAACCACATTTTGCCTTTACATCAAAATAAAAAAAAATATATTTACAGGAGAGTAAACATTAAAAAATAATGGGCAAAAAAAACAAAAAACACTGGATGCCCCATTCCCAACTGTCATCCCAATCAGAGCCTTCCCACTCCCATATGGCCTCCAATAACAAAAGAAAATAAAAAGGTAACATTAAAAAGCATCATAAAAATTGCAGCCACCGTTTGTCGGGCAGCCATCGTCTCTGGTCAAATACACAGAACTTCCTGAAGAGCTTCCCCTCAAGATTTGAGAGTGTGCCATTGCAATATCTATGGTCATTCTTTAACCTTACCGACTCATATTAAAAACAACAAACGAAAAAATTAGTTAAAAACAGGCTAAATAAAGGATGCTGGAGTTCTTGTGGATGAGTTTTTTTTTTTTTTAGGGACTGATCACAACATGATGGATGAAGGGCAAGCGAGGACCAGGTGCTACTTCACCAGAAACATTATTCTACAACAGCTAAAACATCACTTACTTTTCCCTTCAAAATTTACCTTTCCGTTTATTCCTTGAACCCCCCCCATCTAACTCTTCATTATTTAGCCGTGACTTTTCAAAAAAAAAAAAGTGACTTTTAAAAAAAAAAAAAAAAAAAAAAAAAAACACAAAGAAAGTAAATTCATATCAAGGTCCGGTTAAAGATGTCCTCACGAAAGTTTAAAAGACAACCTTCATTTTAAAAGTTGCTTTTGCCAGTAAAACTGAAAAAGAAATCTTTGCTAAGCCTATATCGTTACATGCGTGTGTCCCTGATACCTTTTTGCTTCTTTGATGTCAACAGTTCCTTCACATTATTCAGACCCGAGGGTATTGAGGGAATGCTTTGAGGAACCATGGAGTAACAACGGTGTAGCACTGTCATTTATTTGTTTGTTTGTTTGTTTGATTTTTTCCCCTGTATAGTAGTGGTGAAGATCCAGGGACCACAAAAGGGGCTTCTTGAAAGAGTGCATGTTGGATGTGGTCACGTACTTCTATGGATCTTGAGGAAAAAAAATAATAAATTCTCCCTTTTCCAAAGATCCATGTGTCCATTGTAATAAGACAAGGTAAAAAATGAAAAGGAAAATACCTTGCAGCCCTGTGACAAAAAGCAGATTGATAAATATTAGAGAGGGCAATTTACTTCGGAGAAAATTATTTCTGCAGCATGCATGAGAAAGAGCGAGTGAAACTCCAGCTCACCTGTCAGGTTTCATGTGCATGCAGAGCCACAGATTTCTACTTCCCCATGTGCTCGAATGGCACGCTGACCTGCGAAGGAAATGTGACGTTATTTCAAAAAGAAATGAGGCATCACGCTTCATAAGTCCATGTTGCCTGCATATATCAATAAAGTTGTGATGTTCCGAGCTTGTAAATGCAAAATATGAACAAAATGAATGACCGACATGTGTAGCATGCGTCTTCAGGACAGCCACAGGAGCCGTGGGAGTTTTCCCTCTCACCTGTGATGTGGAAATTCTGGACTGGTCGTGACGGGCTGTGAGGTCAGAGGACGATACGTTGGCCGGAGCCCCGCGGTGGAGCCGCATGCTCACCTTCCTCTCCCTCTCCGCACGAGAGATCGCACGTGGCGACGTGTTTCCTAAAATTATGCAAAAAAATATATATATATATATACCAATTTTTTTTTACAATATTGAATGCAGATACGAAAGGAAAAGAACCTTTAGGCTAAGCAAAGATAGGAGCTGGGAGTAATTTAGCAGGGGACTCACCAGACTGCTGCACCCGTGAGGCAGGGTTGGAGATGGCCACCTCAGGCCCATTCCGGACTCTGTTGGCAGCCGCAGCGGTGGGACCCGGGGGGAGGCCTCGCGACGCAGACCCCCGGGGTGCTCCCCCGATCCGCTCGTCCCTCTCATCTCCTGCCCTCCTCTCCCGATCCCCTTCCTCAGCCGTCCGCCCGGCACCCTGGAGCATGAGAGCAGCCTGATGAAGCTCATCGTTGGTATCATATTGCAAGATGAAGAGGCCGGTGCCAGCTTCACACCACAACAAAGACTTGACTGACATAGACTTACAAATTTGAGCATGTTCCAATCAAAGACGTAGTCATAGGAGAAGCCCTGTCGGTGGAACAGATTCCTGAAGAGCTGGCGTAGGTAGGAGTAGTCCGGCTTATCATCGAAACGGAGCGAACGGCAGAAGTTCAGGTAGGTGGAGAACTCGGCTGCAGGAGAACAGATGAGAGGCACTGGTGTGAATGTTAGACTTTACGGCAGCAGCAGATACATTCACGTCAATGGCAACGCCCACCAATACCCAGAGAGAGAGAGAGAGAGAGAGAGAGAGAGAAACAAAACACTTACAAGGATAACCTTTGCAGAGAACCTCGATGGGCGTGGACATTTTCTTCTCGCTAATCCGTTCATATTTCTGTCTCTTGGTGGCGGCTTTGAGGCCCTGCCAGGGGAGGGAGCCCAGGTTGAAGTACATGAGGACGTAGCCGAGTGACTCCAGGTCGTCCCGTCTGGACTGCTCTGTGGACAGAGGATGAGAGAGAGAGAGTAGAAGAGTGAGCCAAAGAGCTGGAGAGTTTCTAGTTACGTTACATATACATAATGGTGCTCACATGACACTCTTTCTTTCCAAATCTCTTCTTATTCAGCTGGATTACAGTGTAAATAACAAAAAAAAAAAAAAAAAAATGTTTCATGTTATCGCCGCAGAGAGAGAAACAAAACACTTACAAGGATAACCTTTGCAGAGAACCTCGATGGGCGTGGACATTTTCTTCTCGCTAATCCGTTCATATTTCTGTCTCTTGGTGGCGGCTTTGAGGCCCTGCCAGGGGAGGGAGCCCAGGTTGAAGTACATGAGGACGTAGCCGAGTGACTCCAGGTCGTCCCGTCTGGACTGCTCTGTGGACAGAGGATGAGAGAGAGAGAGTAGAAGAGTGAGCCAAAGAGCTGGAGAGTTTCTAGTCACGTTACATATACATAATGGTGCTCACATGACACTCTTTCTTTCCAAAATTCTCTTCTTATTCAGCTGGATTACAGTGTAAATAACAAAAAATAAAAAAAACACACACACAGCTTTGCTATGCGTCCACTGGCTCTACAAAAAAAAAAAAAAAAAAACAGGCCATGGAGTGGCAAACCTGGACAAGGAGGTTTTCTTCTGCAAGATCACACTCGCTCTAATGCCTCTTTGCATTCCAACGCAGAAATGTTAGCATGTGCACATACTCCGGGCTGGCTCTCCTCTGGGAGGCAATGTTACCTGCTGCAGAGACGAGGCGCTCAGGTGGTAGAATTAGGACTTAGTTTCTAAAAACACATGCTGCATTTCTATTTCTGCTCTGGTCAGGATTAGCCACTGCTTTACATACATGGTCCTCTCTGACTCGGCAGTTACACGCACAACAAACACGTCCGATAGAGGGTTCCTACCACACGTTCTGCTAAACAGGATGAGGCAAAACATCCATTCAGGTTTGTTGGTTTGACTGAAGGGGGAACCTACCAATTCCAAGATGTGTGTTGATGGAGGCGTAGCGCGCCGTGCCGGTCAGGTTCTTGTTCTCCCTGTAGGGAATGTGCTGGTGTGTGCGGGCGTCGCGGTACTTTTTGGCCAGGCCGAAATCAATGATGTACACCAGGTTGCCCTTCTTGCCGAGCCCCATGAGGAAGTTGTCGGGCTTCACGTCGCGATGGATGAAATTCTTGGAGTGGATGTACTCGATGCGGCTGATCTGAAGAGAACAACATGTAAGAAATGATCATTTATTTTTGGTACACACAGAGACGACCCACTGGAGCGGGTCATGGTGACCATGGAGCAACATCATCACATTTCACGTCTTTGCTCACTCCCAGGACCCATTGACTCCCCGAACAAACCGCAGCCTGAAGGACAACAGGATATAGGAAAACAGGAGAGGAGAGGGTGATGATCCCAGGCTTTACGTGGACACGCGAACCACTGACGCAGCAACTTGGCTGCAGTTAGAACAAAAGGTGAGGTGTGCGCTCCAAAGAGCAAGCCGCGAAATGAAAAATATCTAGGCCAGCAGAGTGTGAGCAGAGGCCAGGATTGGACTGCACAGTGGATTCGCCAGAGCAGTGGAGCCCAAAAATCTTTAAGCACGCCCCAGGGGACTCGTGTGCAAAGTTTATCCATGAGCATGAAAGACGTTTAGGTCACGCACGTTACCTAGATGATAAAATATTGTGGTAATAAGTCGTAAATAAGCGGCATGGAGGCAGGACGTACCATCTGGTCCGCCAGAAGCAGGACAGTCTTGAGACTGAACTTCCGGGAGCAGAAGTTGAACAGGTCCTCCAGACTGGGACCGAGCAGCTCCATCACCATCACGTTGTAGTCTCCCTCGGCGCCGCACCACTTTATCGAGGGGATACCCACTAGAATTAAAGCACACACAAATAAACAACACATACTTCACACCATGTAAAAAGAAAATCTCAACAAGCATGTAAATCGCTTCTCACCTCCTCCTTGCATCATCTTGTAGAACTTGCTTTCAATGTGCAGTTGTGGGTGTTTGGTCTTCACACATTCCAGCTTGATGGCTACCTCCTCACCGGTGGCAATGTTGGCACCTGGGAGACAAAAATAGAAAAATAATACCACCACAGATGTAAGAGCCAGTATCGGGTCTGGACAGTGATGGATGAATAATAGGGAAAATCGTGTCCAGTGAAAAGACAGCAGAGGAAATAAAGGTGCCATATATATTCATATATACAAAAACTTACCAAGATAAATGTCTCCAAAAGACCCACTCCCTATCTTTCTCCCGAGCCGGTACTTGTTCCCCACTCTCAGCTCCATGGTTGCAAGTCGTCTCTGTCGCACAAACACACAACACAGTGACAGTTAGGACACAGTAAACGACACGCACATTTCACCTCTGGAACACTGCAGGATGAGCTACGGTAAACGGAACGCTTTTCCCCAAGTGGCAGAGTGAGAGGCGGAAATAAATGATTCCCGACCACAGCCAGTCAGCTGCTCACATGACGATGGCCAAGGCCAGACATGCTGAAGGCACCCCGTGTTTGTGAGAGAATGGAACCGAAGCAGGGATTGTTGATCAGAAAAACAGCTGCGTGGCCTCCAGAAACACATGATTACACTTTGAAGGGGTGGCTTGGAGAGGAGAGAGAGAGAGAGAGAGAGAGAGGCGGCTGCACTGAGATCAGCAACACGGTGGAAACAAGTAATGCAAAACCAGAGGCAGATACTAAAAAGACAGTGGATCAGCTGCTGCAAAAAGTATGCACACCCCCACCCACCCACACACAGACAGAACCCGAGGAAATGAAGTGCACCCTCTGAGCTGACCCGCACGTGACGCCCAGAGCGGGATCATCATTTATTTAGCCCTCGCTCCACCACGCCACATTGTGCAGCCACTGCAAAAGCAAAGACTAAGCTCTCCACTGTTCTGGGCTGGGGAGGCGGGAGCCGGATTTATCTGTGTCAGGGCCCTCAGACACGTCCTCTGTGCAGGAGGCTGCACATCCACGCATTCATCACACACACACACACACATCTGCTGCACAACCAGTCATTTGGGAACACCATGTAAACAGACTGGGCCCTTTTTTTTTCCTTTTTTCTTTAAGTGACTGGATTCCAAATGTTCCAAATGTGGCACTGCAGAGTATTCAAATACCACTTCTGGTTTGTGTGACTCCATGTCATGTGCCTCATTGACAACGCAAAACACGACAATACACGGCAGAGAGTATCATCTTTCAGGATTTGCACGCTATACTTTTGCTGTGGCCTCAATCTGCATTCTCCTCTTACGAAAAAAAATAAAAATAAATAACAAACAGATTGTCTTGTGACAATAACACAAAAAAAAAAACCAAAGTGCCCTCAGACAACCTCAGATTGGTGGAAGATTCTAAATTCTCAACTTTTGCTCCACTTCTGTCCAAAAAACATCCGTTAAAAACCTCAACTCAAGTTATGTCAGAAGTAAACTTTGCCAGACTGTATAAATAATAAAAACTTATTTAACAGGTTTGTCTGTTAATACGCCAACAACCTGTATTTTTTTTATGAGGTCTCAAAAAAAACCAGAGCCGGTTTGTAGTAGACGTGATGGGAGGCGGATGGATTTGGGTTAATAATGGGTTTAGGTTTGAGGGAGCCACAATAATCTACACGAGGCTACACAACACCATTGATTAATTATGCTGTTCACAAACAAGAGACGCACAATTTCATGGTTCCAAATGGTTGTATGTATGCATGCATGCATTTCTCAAGTGTTTACAGTGGATTGTGGCTTGTGTGGTTAAAAAGAAACATAGAAAATCAGTGTGTTGTGCGCATTAAATTGTGTTCACACACACACACAAACACCGCGTGCCAGTGTGGTAGTAATCAGCCAGTGGACATTACGGAGTATGAAAGCTGGACACAGGACGTCCCAAGTGTCCCAATGATCACATTTGTATTTAAATCCATCAGAGCCACATGTGTCAAAATATGTCCACACCAAGAATGACACAAAACAACACCACAAGTGTCCAACACGGGAAGCCAGAAGATTTCACAATCACACATAAAGCTGAGCAGTGCAACGCCTCACACACACACACACGCAGACAAGCACGCACACACACACACACACACACACACACACAACCAGCTGTCACTACACAATCAAGTCCCGTGTTAAAACACTAGTACACTACATGGGTGCATTCAAATAACACGAACTTTTAGAAGTGTGCTTTGATGGTGTGTTTTATTTTTTAACGTTATTGGCAGATGTCACTGAAGATTAGTCATCTTTCCTGGTTCCTATTCGACGAGAAGCGAATTCGGTTGTAATCGACGTTACTTGAGAACAACAATTGATTTGTCATATTTGAATAAACGTGTAAAATGGACAGTTCGATGTGGATGATCATTTACACACAAACACACACACAGTAGAAAACGTTGGTGGATTGAAGGTAGCATTAACGGTTGTTAGCCGCTAGTAGAGAGCACGGTAGCCAAGCCGTGTGATAGGCTGCTGCATCACGAATATTATCCACGTTAAAACACAAATAATTGTGCGTTTGTGTCTCACTTTGACACTTTGTGTGTAACACTTCCCAGCCGCACCCATGTACGAACCGGAGGAGCCTGTGTGGAGGAACCATCCGTACTATTCGTCCCCTCCCCCCCCCCCCTTCTCTCCTTCGCTCCTCTGTAAGCCGTCAATGCGAGTCGCTACCACGGCCGCTTTTCGCCCTCGGTTTCCCCGGTTCTTCGGGGCGACACTCACCCGATACTGGGTCCGTCCGGTAGCTGCTTCGCTGTAGATGCTGATCCGCTGGTTGTCAGTGGGACACGGGCCCTGGCAAAGGAGGATGGGAGCGGATTCTGGCGACGTTCATATCCCCGGCTCTGCGCTCTGTCGTCGGCTGCTGTGGCTGTTGATAGTCGGTGAAAAGCTCCAGTAGAGCGGGCGGACGTCCCCCCCAACTTGAGCTTGTCTCCTCCCCGCGTTACTTAACAGCGTGCCCGGTCACAGCGTCGGTGATGTCATCCTTTGGACGTCATCAGCGGGAAAAAAAAAAAAAATACATAATAAAATATTTAAAAAAAACATAATAAAAACAATATATATAAACACGTCACATCCAAACAATCTTTCCTTAATTTATTTTAATTTTTTATTAAATTTCAAATTTGAAATGTTATCGACTTGTAATGTAGGAATGGAAATATGAGGAAACACAAGCACAATTATCCAGGAAGGGAAATTATTGGAAAGTATAACCCTATTTTGATTTGACCGCTTAAAGTGACTTTAATGTTTTATATCTGTTTATCTTGCGTATTCTATGTCAGTCCAATGATGTTAATTGATAGAGATGAACTTATATTTTGTTATACATCTGTGCAATAATAATAAAACCTATTCTATATTCTATTCTTCTCTAAATCAATTCACTAATAATCATGTATTTACCAGGTGAATCAAAATATGGAATGATATGTATATATAATAACGGTTCCTCCTTTTGTATTAATTAATATCTATCAGTTTTAAGTCAGCATTACCACCAATCTCAGGTTTCACAGCACCACTGTTTCCTTTATTTTGTCCTACATCATCACAGCATCATCCAACAGCCTTTGTTTTAATTTTTTTTTGTAGAATTCTGACTTTTATCTGTCCCATGACAAGCTCATGTCCCACAAGATGTCCTGGCGTGCATGGGGGGTCTCCCTCAAGGGTCTGGATGAACTCCTGGAAATGGAGTTGCCCATTTTACACAATGAGAGCTCACACAGTGGCAACAAGAGAAAGTCAATAATATTATACAGTAGGGCAGCGGCTTACTGCAAGATGGCGTGCGTGGTAAATAGGATTGGTCTGTGGATGGTAATGAGAGGGTGACAGATGGGACACGCTGGGTTGGTCCACTGTGGGCCCAGACCTTAAACAGCCCGGTTCACCTTAATGTGACCCAAACACACAAAAAGCTTCAGCTTTCCATTGTATGCAATACTTTGATTTTACATTTGTGCGGATGCAATCAAATCAGAATCAAAGGAAATGAGGGACTTCATATGGAAAAGCTTGATATAAACAAAAAAAAATCCTTAAACCTGAATCAACATAAACACATGATGGAAATGACCACCAGGACAAATGTAGAAGCCAATACTTTCATCTTTATTAATCTTGTTCTCATTTGTTTAAATAAATTTTTTTCCTTTGTAAAATCTCAAAACGAAAACACTGAACAGGAGTGTTAAAGCCTGTCTTAATTTAAAATGAATACACAACAACAGAACATTAAAAACGTACGGCAACTCCTAATCTGCATCTGTAAACAACCCATCCCACCCTTCCCTCCCACTCCACACAGTTTGATAAGATTTGGCATGTCCATTTTTCTCAACGCGTATGCCTTCAGCTCTTTGTGTCATTAAAATGTGTTTTTTTGTTTTTTTCTATTATTGCAGGTCGGACAATAAAAAAGACAAGTCTGCTAAAAAAACAAACAACTTCAAATGAGAAAAAAAGCATTAGTGCCAATATTTCTTTAACACAGTCAGCAGTATATCGAATGCACTCAAAACATATTTGTATAGACCTTCTGTATAGTAAGCAGCCTTGCCCACGTTATGACAGGCATTAACATGCACACACACGCGCGCGCACACACACACACACGCGCGCACACGCACGCACACTGTTCTCACAGTCACACACACGCACGCACAAACGGTGGTTGTTTAATCCACTTACTTGGTCTCAGTCTCACTCATACACACGTCCATATAGTGTGTGTACATGACACTGCGTGCAGTATCGACACATGGAGAAATGCAACATAGCCTCAAACTGCCAGCAATTTAACATTTATCACTGCAACAGTAACAAACATGTTCAAGAGAGTATAACAGAGAGAGTGCGTGAGATACAACAGTAGGAGGTCAGCATTTTGAAAACAAGAACAATGACATTTTCAATATTTTTCACTGTTCAAAAAATTAAAACCATACATACAAACAAACAAACAAACAAAACAGAAGAAAAAAACAAACTTAACATACACAGTAAGATACAGTTCTGTTGTCAAACCAGAGCTGTTTGCATGGGTTTGGATTCGGTCTCCATCGATAAGGGGACACGAATACAAACTGCACTTTTAACCTCACATCATGTAGTAGTTTTAAGTTCTCTTGTACGATGAAGGTAATGCTGTTTACAGTGCCCAACTGTCTGAAGGCTTGTCTGTATTTGGTGTGTGCATGTGTATGTAAATCTGTCGAAAAGTCCCCTATTTTACGAAGCACACTGCAGTCCAGTCAAGTCTCTCAGACCCACGGACTTTTTCATTCTTTTTCAGTTTTCAAGTCTAAGCAGTTGAAATCTTCATCTGTGGAAAAAGGCTGAATACACATCTAACAGTCCCTGCATTTGTTTATATAATAGCTTAAGTCTGGCCACAAGAATGTGTGTAAGCATGTCTCACATTTCTGCTTTGTGTGTGCACATTAATATGCATACCATGTATATGTATGCACACGTGGTATATGTGTAGTACATGAATATGCATATAATGTAGACGTGTTGGTGTGTTGGTGTGTGTGTGTGTGTGTGTGTGTGTGCTATAGTAAGTACATTATGTAACCCAGTGTATGTTGTATCAGTGTGTCCAAACCTACACGTACAAATGGGAGGGGCCTGATCAGATGGAATCAGCTCCTCCTCCCAGCAGGTCGCCGGGCAGCAATGCAGCGGGGCTGTCCATTTGGTGCCTCTCCTCCATTTGGGGTGCCCCCCACAGGCTGCTGCCGCCGCTGCTGCTGCTGGGGTATCCCGCAGGCATGCCCCCCCAGAGCCCAGACCTCCCGGGATCCACACCTCCGACTCCCCCTGCCTCCCCTGCGCCATTCGTGCTCCACTGGGAAAATATCCCCAGCCCGGGTCCTTGGGCTGAGGAGGTGTCTGAAGAACTGCCTGTACCATCAAGACTTTGCCAGCCAGAGCCGGAGGACCTCACACTTCCTAGGACTGCTGCTCCACTTTCCCCTCCACCTCCACCATTTCCTCCTGAAGGTGCGCCAACCGCTGCCCGTTCGCTCCCCGGGGAGCTGCCGCCACTGTTGGCCACAGTGGCGCCTGTACCAGACGAGCCCTGCATTCCACTGGCCACGGCCCCTCCTGAGCCGGCGCCCTCCGCCCCTCCGGCCTGGGAATGTGCAAAATAGCGAGCGACTTCTTCCTCACTCACAAACTCAGCCAGGATTGTGGTGTTGCCCAGAACGCACCTGTGAAGGAAGTACCAAGACCAAGGCTCTTTAGATAAAACAAAAATGGCATGTAAAATGTCAAGAATGCGCCAATTATAGAGCTGATGGGTGAACTTACATGTGCAGTGCACCCTGGGCCTTGGCTGCTTCCTGCCGGCTGCTGTAGCGAATCAGAGCGCTGCCCTGGGTCAGGCCAAGGTGGAAGGTCAGCAGGGGGCCATGCTGCATGCAGATAGTCCTCAGTGTGGAGCCATCGATCTACAGGGAGAGAAGAATTAAAGATAGCCGGGTAAATACGTTTGTGCATGTGTGTAATGAGTGAGTGCAAGAGTGAAAGTTAAAAGTCAATCAGAGTCATCAATTATCAAGACCGAGAAAGGTTTGGTCATGTGGGGAGTTACACAGCAATAGTTATGTGTATGTGGAATCCTGAATAATCGTTTGGTGCTACGATACAATGGATTTGCAAAATGGATTTTTGTTAAACAAGCAAAACCTAAACCAGTTTTTTCCCCCTATGCTTTTCCCCAGAGTAGAGTCATGCCAATGACATCAGCTGCGCAAACCCTAATTGATTAAATGGCTCATCCGACTTCACAATCCAATTACAGACGGGTCACGCCTCGGTCTGTCCAATTTGCATAAGACAGACTGAAGGTGAATGCAGATGAATGAGGTTTAATGCTTTGGAATTCAAACCCTGCCCAGTGTATCTGGGCAGATGGGTTGACTTTACAGCCAGGGTGCAGAGCGTGAAGAACATTTTAATTGTACGTTGTTTGCAAAGTATATTCAAATTTAGATTTACGGATAATAAACCTTCTAAATCCACTGCTACATATTCCCTGGACACCATTCATTTTCTTTCCGGTGGATTCCTGTCCACCTGTGCCTCCTTTTTCTCACTCCTTACCTGAGGGGTCAGGTTGCTCAGCAACAACCAGCAGCTGCCTCTGGAGGCCACACCGTCGCTCCAAGCTGAGCCTGTACAGGAGAAGAGGGAAAAAAAAAAAGGAGTGAGACAAGCGGGAAGCATAAAAAAAAAGGGCGAGACAAAGGATGCGTTGTGTTTTATAACAAACCCAGACGGTGGCAGCCTGCCACATTTTCCATCGGTTACACCACCGTTTTATAATGAGCAAAATAAAGTGTTACACTTCTGGTTATAACAATAGAGATGTTTATCTTTCCGATGTGTTTCGCGTGTACAGTGCTACTCAGGCTCGGTTAATCTCTCCTGCCACAGATTAAAATCAATTCCATGGGAAACACTGACCATATCTACAGGAAGCCAACTTTCTTTAAACAGATGTCACGGTAATGCGGTCGAGTCTTAACGTCACTGTAAAGCTCTGTGTGCGGTATCTAGTTGAGCACTAAGCTGACCAATTGACAAAATGGTCTCTCTGTAAACAGTACCTGGCCCGTATCGCGACTCTTGATTCATCCCACCTCCCCCCCAGTTTCGGGCCAACCGCGGGCCTGCACTTCCCCACGGGGAGGGCGAGGCCTGCTTCTGATTAGTCAAGCCGGGAGGAGGGCGTGGCAGATGCGAGCTGTTGCGATTGGCCTTCCAAAACTTGTTTTGTCCGATGGGCTCTGGAGGCCAGCTGGGCTTGTACTCCGAGTACTTTCCTGGAGAGGAAATGGAGAGAGGGGGGGTGGGAGAGAGAGAGAGAGAGAGAGAGAGAGAGAGAGAAGAGAGGGAGAGAGAGAGAGAGGGGAGGAAAAATGAGTTTTGACAAACAGACCACAGAAATGTGAGGAAAGAGGACACAGTGCAGCCTCACAGCACAACTTGCACACTAGTAAAAGACCATGCACACTAAAGTATGGAGGCAATATGATAACAAAAAAAGATTTTCAAGCTGGAGATGCAATAGAGCGAAAATCAATGGGCACCTGTGCTGTGTGCATTGCTGAGGGGGCTGTCTGAGGCACTGTAGGGCCAGGCACCGGGTGAAGGCAGCGAGGTGTTGAGGGAGGGGTTTGGCCCTGCAAAACATTACATGGTTGTTGAGATACACTGTGATAAACAAGACACATACAGCTGTACTACAAGATAGACTGTGAGGAACACGTTGTCAAAACATTTGAAACTCAAACTTCCTGCCACTAAATGGTAGTGGCGCATGTTGTATAAATATACATACACATTTTATATATATATATGGATTAAACGACAGAGGGGACAGTGCCAGAAAACGACTACCTCACTAGTGCGACAGTGGTTCAACTCAACACGGTTATTAGATATTCTTCCATGATTATCTGTAATTTTGCGCGTGATCTGCCAATAGAAACATTAAGTCAAATACCTATGTTGTCTCGCAGTAACTGGTGGTCTGAGTCATTGAGGCTTGGGGGTCCGGGGGAGCCGAGAACACTTCCAGGGGTCATGTAGGGGTCAGATTCGGGGTCTCCACTACTCTGGATTCCCTTCCAGGGTACGCCAGGCTGGAACTCTGTCATCGGACAACAAAAAAACTTTTTGGGTGATTGAAGTCATGCACCATCACGGTTGCGGCTTCATTTTACAGGAGTAAACAAAGGAGCAAATTTGTGTCATTAGTTTGATCTTATTTTCTGTAAATTAGGTACTAAAAGTTGTACTTGTACACTGTACTCGGTGTGCCCTCTACATTTTGAAAAAAAATAAAAAATCTCCGACTGTGATGCAGTAGCTAGTTGCAGAGACGGGCGTACACACCTGGAGGCCAGCTGGATGTGGCAGGTTTGTTCCCCATTTTACTTCCAGGAGTTCGGTGCCAGTTGTCCACAGGGCCCTGTGGGGGCATCCCTAAGCCATCACCTCCCAGCATGTCATACTGGGAGTAAGGGGATCCTCCTCTCCCCTTCATAGCATTGGGTAAAGGGCCTTCAGGATGGCACAGGAGAGAGAGAAGTTAGGTCAAACAGATCGACATGAATGTTTGTTGTTATTATTATTATTATTATTCTTTTAACAGTGGTTTATTCACCAGATTGAGAGTAACCCTCCGTTAACTCACCATTCTTGTGAAGGGCTGAGTCAGGGGGAGAGGGAGCTGGGGAATGTCCCTCCATCATCCATTTGAAGCGAGACTGCTGTCCCCCCGTGTCCTTCATCCCGCCCATCATGGGACCCAGCTCCATTCCTGACAGGTTACCACCAGGGGCGAGGCCTGTAATGAGGTCAGCGTTAAAACAAATTGGACATTTATAACTGATTATATGGTGGGGGTCATAGTTGTATTTCATTACCCAAGGGGGCAGTTGATCAAAACCTATTCATATTTGTTTTAATTCAACACACTCAATACTTAAAGTAAATAACTCACAAGAAACAGACTTTTTTCATAATTTCTCATACAGCTGACTATAATTTGGTTACCCCACCAAGAGTGACTCACCGGAGTACATCCCTTGTGTTTTGGCATGAAGGTCCGATAAGTGTCCCCCCATCCCAGGATGCGGGAGGGGGTCTACCATGGGCTGTTTGGACAGGCCTCCTCCCAGGTGAGAGGGGGACAATTTGGAGCCCCCCCCTCCTACTGCAGCTCCTCCCATTCCACCCTGCTGATGCTGTCTCTGCTGCTGCAGAATCGCCATAATCCGAGCCAGCTGATGGGCACGGTGAAACAATTTATTCAGTCAACAAGGTTGAGGAGAATATTGTAGTGGCACCCGAGTAAAACAACAGTGATGGTTGAAGTCCTGATGAAAGTGCATGGGGTATATGTATATGTTTAAATAAATACATGGTGCATATCTATATATTTATAGCGTAGAATGCAATCATGCTGACCTGCTGCGGGTCTGGCTGCTGCCTGAGAGGCTGAGGCTGTGGGAACTTCCTCTGGTTCTGCAGGAGCTGCTGCTGCTGCTGCTGCTGTTGTTGTTGTTGTTGTTGTTGTATGAGGAGCTGGCAGGCCTGTAGGGAGGGTGGAGACGTGGAGGATAATTCAACATATACGAGACACAAAGGGGACAAAGGTGTGTCAGCTAATAAGGGGGGCGTAACAATCGAGGTGAAGTCATCGAAGAGACTCCAATGCAGGCGCACGCACACACACAGACACACACACACACACACAGACACACAGACACACAGACACACACACACACACACACAAAGGCAGTCCATAGTGAAATATTAATTTCAATATGATGAATCAATTGGTAATCTAAGATTTAGGAAATTACCAGATGAAACTGCTGCTGCATGTGGGGGTAAATGTTGCTGAGCATTGCAAGCTGCTGTGGGGAAATCTGAGGAGGGAGTACTCCACCACCAACCCCACCGACCCCGCCGACACTTCCAACGCTGCCGACACCTCCTATTCCTCCAACCACTCCACCCACACTGCCGCCAGGGGAGGGCATCTGCTTCAGCATAGGACCCGGCACCTAAAATATCGGTAAATTCCTTATATGTTCAATTTACTTAAGAGCCCCGCGTCGTTTTTTGGTTGACATATGCGATGGGCTCATTGACCGCAATTTGTACGCACACCGAGAAGTGTGGAAAGTGCCAGGCCAAGAGGCATCGAGTCAATAAATAATTTATTTCAACAGCAAGCAAGCCCAACAAACACCACACAAGTCTTCTGACCAGACTGACATATCACTGCAGGTTTCCTTTTTTTTTCCCCCAGCAGATATATATGTATAAAATATTTGGTTCAAACAAAGAACCCATATGACCAACCAGCCTTTTTTTTTTTGTTGTTGTTCATGTAAAGTCAACATTGGCAGGACTCGGGAGAGCATCCAGCTCTCCCAGATAGGACATTCATTCTGATTCATAACATCAGAGCCGGAGTGTACACGGACCTGAGCAGACAGGAACTGATGAGGCACTTGAGCACGCAGCCCCTGGGAGTTCACTGGATGCATGCCAGGCTGGTGCATCCCTCGAGGCGGAGCCATCCCTCCGCCATACCCTCCGTGTCCACCCATCTGGGGGAGGTAAAGGGAACATTTAAATCTATGACAGCAGGTATTAGGTTGATATAAGGAGAGCTAACTTGAAAAATGAAGTCTGACCTTTTCTCCATACGGCCCCATGTCAGGGGGTCCCATGTCTTTGGAACTGGGCATGCGGTAACCGCCTCTCCCTCCCCTGCGCATCTCTCCATTATAATCACTCATTCCTCTCTTGTCTCCCTCCATCTTCTTGTCATCGCTGGGGTCATCGCCCTGAGATGACAAGACGTCACTCGTAACAGATAATCCATCCGACATAAGGACATGATCAGTGTGGGTCATTACGACATGCCGATTCCATTTTGTGACTCATCTTACCAGAAGGCCCATGTTTGAAAACTGCCGCGAAACTGGGTTCATCCAGCTGTCTCCACCTCCACTCTGTTGGAAGAAAAAAATAATAAATCAAACACTCTCAATCAAAAAGGAAATGACAGTCAGGATGGAGGGAAACTACACAACAAAACGACAATTATTTTGTCACAGTGAAAATAGCCAAGAGAGGCCATATGAACTAACCTTGTTGTTGCCCCTCTTGCCTCCGTGCGTCTGACCCCAGCCTCCAGAGCTGTAGGAGGAGCTGCTCCCCTGGGAGCCGGCGTTGTTCCAGACTCCTCCTCCTCCTCCTCCACCACCACCACCACCATCATCCTCCTCCTCCCAGCTGGAGTGACGAGAGGCTGCAACGGAGCTCTCTCCCTTCCCACCCCAGCTTTCCATCGACTTGGGGCCTGCAGCGAGAGAGAGAGAAAAAAAAAAAAGGCAGATGGTGACAATAATGTTGGCGGCCGCCTCTCTAGATTTGGAACTTTGGAAAAAGGCAGAATCCTCTTCAAACCCATGGCTCAGCATCACCTCTCATCATCATCTCATAGATTACAATTTATTTTATATTTTGTTTTTCTTCTGTTCTTACCAGGTTTGCCAGTGTTGGGTGAAGGGTTCCCCCAGCCTAAAGATTTGCTGGGTTCATCAGGTTCCCCCCAACCCGTCGGTGCGTCCGAGACCTGGCCCCAGGCATTTGTGCCATTATCTCCAGACTGTGAACCTCCACCCCACATACCTGGACCCGGACCAGGACCTGGAGATGGATGAAATTAAGGACTACTTTTCAGAATGTGCCAAAGAAAAATAGAAAGTTAAATTGTGTTGCAGAGATAAGGCTGATATAGGCAAATATCTGTGTGCTCCCACTTAAATATGGAATCAGGGACACATAATAGGTAAAATAATACAAAAAAATAATTCATATTCATATATATTTCATTAAATAAGGGTAAGAAAAATGTGCAGGGTTTGGTTGTGTCTTGGTGTTGTGTCTACTCACCAACTGCAGCACTGCGAGAGTTTGTGTCCCTGTTGTGCTGCATCCCCTGTTGCCTTCTGGGTGGTTGTTGTTGTTGTTGTTGTTGTTGTTGTTGTTGTTGTTGTTGTTGCATGCCTGGAGGCGGGGCCTGCTGGCCGTGGCTTTGGCTGGGTGGCGCGTTCTTCTTCTCCCACAGGTTGACATTCTTGCTGTTGTATCGGGTGGGGTCTCCCCACGCCGAGGTGCCATCGTCGATATCCATTTTGCGACTGATGGACTGAGGGGAGGGCTCCTCCCAGCCGCTGGGCTCCAGCGCGTCCCCACCACCAGCAGAGGCTTGGGGGATGGGGCCGGAGGTCCAGCCTGAACTTTGGTTGTGATTCTTGGACGGTGGACCTCCACCTCCGACATTGGACCGGCTGTTCCAGCCACTTTGCATGGGACCTCCTGGTGGTGGTTGCGGGCCCTGTAATTGGTGCGGCTGTTGATTTGGGGCTTTCACCGGTGCCACTTGGCTGTTTGGTATCTGTGCTGCGGCGGCGGGGGCTGCTGCGTGGGGCTTGGCACTCCCCCAGTCCTGGTGGGACTTGCCCCCACCCACATCTCCCCCGTCCCATCCTCCTCCTCGCTGAGAAGCCCCTTCATCCGGATTACCCCAGGAAGATCCCTCGTCAGCGTGGTTTCCACCTCTCCCTCGCCCATCTCTCCACCCACCTCCAGCAGGTGCAGAATCTCTCTGTCCCCAGTCTCCCCCCCAACCACCGGCCTCCCCTCTTCCAGGCCCCTTCCACCCCCCTGTCCCTTTATTCTCAGGCCCATCGGCCCACTCGCTACCCTGTTCTCCCCTTTTCCCCCCTCCTCCTCTGTGATCCCTCCATTGTTGTTCTTCTCCGCCCCATCCTTTACCCTGGTGTTTGGGTGGAGGATCCCCCCAGCCTCCAGCAGCCTTCCCTGGGTGGCCTTCTTCGGGCGGCCCTGGTTTCCTCACACTGCTGCCGGGCGTGTGGGAACCACCTGTGGACTGTGTGGCACCGCCGTCCCAGCCCTCCTTTGCTGTAGCAGAGTTTAGGCTGGTAGTGTGACTGCCAGAGGTTGGATCATTAGAACTGGTGTTAGACGGGTACCCAGGACCACGGGTGGTGGTGGTGGTGGTAGTATTCATGGTTGCTGATGAGAATGCAGAGGAAGATGGAGCACTCTTTTCCTTTTTATTTGTTGCTGCTGCTGCTGAGGTGTCAAAGTCCCAGGCCACATTCTGCCGGATCTGGGTCTGCCCCCAGCCATTGTTAGACAGGACTCTGGGGTCCAGGTCCGATCGATTGAGCATGCTAAGTAAGGCCACTTCAGCATTGGAGGTTTGTTGGGAGGAGTCGGGCACAGCTGGCGCTCCGTCCTGCTTCTGACTGCTACCGCTCCCTCCTCCTCCTCCTCCTCCACCGCTTCCAGCTGTGGAACCTCCTCCGCTGTTGGAGGAGGACGGTGCTCCTCCAGTTCCTCCACCCTGCCCTTCTCCTCCCGCCCCCCATTCCCAAGCTGCCCCGCCCCCACTCTCCGTCTCTGTCTGATTGTCCCAAGCTTTTGTCATAGCTTCAAACTTTGGTGAGGCAGAGTCCTGCAAAGCGCTGCCCCCGATGCTGCCGCCTCCACTACTGCTGCTGCTGCTCCCTCCTCCTCCTCCTCTTCCACTTCCTATTGCTAAGTTACTTGAACTCACACCTGCCACTGTGCCACCCCACTCCACCTCCGAACTGCCCCCTTCCCATGCTCCCTGAGATACCCCTGGGGTATTTGAACCGCCATCCTTCCCCCTGCCCCACCCTGCCTTCTCACCCTGGCTACCAAAGCCCCAAACAGCCCCTCCCTGCCCCTGAGACCCAGTCCCTCCTCCGCCCCACCCATCGGCCTGCGGTGCACCTGCACTGAGGTCAGAGGACACTGGCGGCATGGATCTCCAAGAAGAAGAGGCGGCCGAGGAGGAAGACGAAGAGCCAGAAAGATTACCGCTCCTTTCTTCTTCGGCACCAGCAACCCCACAGTCATCACCACCTTCTTGATTTGGTCCGGCGTCTCCTGCTGGCCCAGCTGAACCCAGCTCCAGCCCCAGGTTACCTAAGTGCTGCTGCGGTTCCCCACTTCTGGCCGCGACAGCCGTCTCAGTGTGCTGCTGATGAAGACCAGTTTGATTCACAGATGAAAGAGAATGAGTGGTGCTGGCAGAGAACGATGAGGCCGAAGTGATGGATGAGTGTGATGGAAGGCTGTCGCTAGCCGAAGTGGATGGGCCACCCTGCACCAGGGCGGGCCAGGCGGAGGGGTTCGTGTTGGGGTTAAAGTTGGCACCAGGGACACTGCTGCTGCCACCCACAGGAGTCTCCTGAGGGCCAGGTAGAAGATGGGAGACTTTGGAATTGTAAAATGCTGCTGATCCTGGCCCTGCCTCCGCCTGAGAGGAGGTGGAAGAGCCCCACACATCACTCGACACACATTCATTAAGTGAGGAAGAGAAGGAAAGAGGAGAAGAAAGTGGTGGGGAAGGATTGTCCATGTTCCCTGCTCCTCCTCCTACTATTCCTCCCTTCTGCTGGATGTTTCTCTCACTCCATGAGGCACTACTGTTGTTGTTGTTGTTACCGGGGCAGTCTGGCTCCTGCACCCCTCCTCCGGCCACGTCAGAACTCAATTTGGCCCCGCCTAGGATGCTGGGCCAGTCCTCCAGGTCAGTCCCATCCACAATCACCGTCCCGCAGCCCTGAGAGGAGGACTGGCTGCCAGAGCCTGCCCCCCATGTGGAATTTGCATAAGTTGTAGAAGTAGTAGAAGAAGAAGACGACAGAGCAGCGACACATAATGAAGATGAGGAGTTGGGGGGTGAAGGGGATGATGAACCCAGGTTGGAATCTAAATGGACAAAATGGAGACCATTGATTTAATATACCATTTAGAAGCTGACATATAATAACTATATGTATAACTAACACGTGTGACATATGTTTCTCAGTGGACCGAATAATCGAATTGTATTTGTTCCGAAGTCATCGACTCACCTGTGCCTCCAGCTGTGCTTGCATTGGGGTTATCTGCTGCCTGTGAGGAAGCAGGAGGGGGGGTCACCCAGCTACTGCCTCCTCCTGTACCCCCTTCCCCTCCTCCTCCCCCTCCACCTCCTCCTCCCCCCAGCAGCATGGAGGACAGCGGCGGCTGGCCCCTCTTCAGTAACACTTTATGGTCCTGCTGGCAGCGAAACCTCGGCGGAACCTCTCTGGACATGTATCGCTGCTGCTGGGGGGTCTGGCTTCCAGACGGGGAGGAGGAGGAGGGCTGTCCGTTGGCCACAGCAGTCCGCTGCTTTGCATTGTTCCCGCCACCAGGAGGAACTTGTGCAGAAACCCCAGCTGCACCAGGACTGGGGGACGAGGGGGCAACAGGGCCAGGGCTGGGGGACACTGAGCCTGGGCTGGCGACCGGCTGGGAGCAGGAGGGCTTGGCTGATTCTGGCACTGAAATTAAAACACGATACACGAAGTATGAACCACCAAGAGACATAAGTAGGCTAGAAATGAAAGACAATACGTGTAATATACTCAAGGCAGCCCCACGAGTGTCCTTAAAATCCTGCAACCGCCGTACATTCACATTACTGCATTTCGTTTTTTTTTTAAATCCATCACGTCAGCTACGTCTAAAAACCTGCTGCCCACACTACTCTGGAGATTATGAGCCTCTAAAATCCTAAAAAGCACTGTACAAATGTGCTGTAGAAAAAAAAAATAGTTGGTATGAATGGCAGAGTGAGTAATAAAATAAATATGTGTGCGATAACGCCAAAGAAAAGACAAAAGACACATACCTTTGATTTTTTGTTCTGGCACCTAAAATAGAAAGAACAACTGAGTCAGAGGTGAGGAAGAAGTGAGAGCAACAGGAAGAGTTTGCCTTCAGATCGCCACCTACACAAATTCATGCAAAGCTACATGTTTAATTTTACCAGACTATGTAAACTGTAACTGAGAACTAAATTAGCAACGTACCTGGTTTCAGAAAACATAAAACATGACATACTCCTATTCACCAACATGTCAATGGAACCTAAACAGGACATCCACAAAATATACAAATATCTAAACATCTGGGAACGCCGATACCTTCTGGGAGGTTTCCCTTTTCTTTTTATCTTCTTTCTTCTTTTTCTTGTCTTCCATGAACTACTGTTCCCTTTCCTGATTCTCCTGTCTGAAGAGAAAAGTAAACAGTCAATGATTCATTTGTCAGACCTGACAGTACACGTACACACACACACTTTAACTCCAAACTAAAAATATGTACTCCATCAGATCTCCGCCAAGTTCCCTCCTACACACTCGGTGGTGTACGGGCTGTGACGTTAACCAGGGGCAGACAGCTTGACAACAGCCCGTGCTATCCTAGCATCTCGCTGCATAATTCATTAACCAGCAAACGCTCGCAATTCCAACACACACACACACACACACACACACAACACAACACAGCGGTAGAACAAACAAGTGGCCCAGAACTGAGCATTACTGAAAAGGTCAGATTCTCTTGAATTATAGGACTGTTAAATGGCAGCGATCCAGAGGATAACCGTGTTAATGTGAGGACATGACAGGGATCTGTGCAATGGTAAATGGTAAGTAAATATCTGAAAATACACAACTCATAACCAATCCACGAGTAGTACTTTTTTTCCCAGACACTAACATACTGATATCTTGAAAAAAAAACAAAAAAAACAGCTCAGATCTATAAACATGAGGCCCCAGTGTTTCCTGGAGATGAGCTGCACATAATTTGCACCATCTAATGCAAGCTAGCAGCACAGCTTATAGCGTTCACCATTCACTGAAGCAAATGTAAATATAAACACATCGGCTGACATAACATGCCATAGTTAACATGTGACAAACCCCTTAGAGGCAGATTTGCATCAGGGGCAAATGACCTGGATTTATATTTATATATACAAAAAAACTGGACGACAAGAAAAAGCAGAGCAACTAGAAGTGGAGGAGCGTCATGATAGTGGGCTTGAAAGCAGCCGCTGCGTCCGGAGCGGTGACCCGGAGATCCGGAGGCTAACAGGGGCTAACGGGGGCAGGCTGACCCGGAGCACTGTGCCCCGTGGCTCCGCGAAACCAACCCGACCACCGCGCACATTACTGCGGGCAAACACAAATGCTCCTTTATAATCGAACACAATCTTACATTTACCTGATATAGTTTAAGTTGACAACACAAAACACGAGACAGCGAACCGCCTACCCGTAAACTGGTTCATCAGCGCTAATGGTCGACAGGGCCAAAATAAACCACCAACTTTAGTGACGCTCCTCCGGCGTTAGAACGCACAACAACACGGACGACGACAAATGGCTGCGGTTGTGTGGTGGCGGGAATTATTCACATCGCCGAACGTCTCGAAGGAAGCAAAGAGTCCGGGGTCAACACTCACCTCGGGAATCACACAGGACATAAAGTGCTTCGGTGCAAAAATCCTTGCAGACCTGCCGCTAGCAGGCTAACTTGTTAGCCTAGCCTAGCAAGCGGGTTCTTCGAGGCTTTCGAGGCTGAATTGAGTAAGAAATGACATCGGCGCGAGGCGAATCGTGGATCGTAGAAAAAAAACTGAAGAAAGGCGATTTTTTTGTTTTTGCGCGACTAAAGAATCAATGTGTAAACACGACGTGCAGAAGAAGCTCCTGATGACTGTCAGACGCTGTGTGATCGTTTAGTTTACTGACGGCCATTTTGCTTCTGTGAAGCTTCACGATGATCTCACCGGAGAGGAAGGAGGAGCTCCACTCCCGTCCGCCAGGGAGCGTACGACCGCGGGACACACATAATAAAAATGATGATATATTAACTATATAGCTATATTAAAGGTAAACAATACTCTTGGGCGTTATAGTGTTAAGCTAGGGTTAGTACATTTAATTTGTAAAATTAGCTTGTTTCTCTTTCCCATCATTTGGGAACTTATACAAATTAGGGTTCAATGAATTCAGAAACTGCATCAACATCTAAATGAATGCTATTATATGAAATCACTATAATGGGTTTTAGTATTTTTATTAAATGAGAGGATAATACATTTTTGCATTGATTTATTAAATAAAAAATGTATGGTAACAAATTCATTTGGTCATCGTGAAATAAAGCTTTATTTGTACACTGTAGTGAAAATAAATGCAGCACCAGCTGAACCCTATTCATGCAAAGCCTCAAAAAACGTTAAAATATCCATATATATCCAATGCAATATCTAATATTTTATATATGAAAAATGAGTTCATGCAAGTAGAGTAAAATCCGTTTCCTATGTTTATATATCTGTATGTCTGTATAATTGCTCACCATTCATACATCCACTTCTACAACACATGCAATCTCCTACACCTATAGATTCCATCACTCTTTGTGGCCTCACAGTTTGACAAAGTAACACAAATACCTTACAAATTGTTATATACTGTATTAACACTTTACATGCTTTAAGCAGTCTGAATAGAAAAAAGGCAACATGGCAGGATTCACATTGTTTTAAAAAAGAGAACAACTAAGTACAGATAGGCCTTTACTGAGGAGAATTATTTTACACAGTAGCCAGTCCAGCTTGGCTATATAGATTAGAACGATAAAAGTTGCGTTTGTTTTCCTGCATGCACATACATCTGATCCTGCCTCATTTGAGATTACAAATCAGTTCAAAGTCGATGTTGGTTCATTCGCAGCAGGATTATTTTACACTTAATGTTAAGCCTCTTTAGGGTCTCGACTCTCGCTGGCTGAAATAATCTTGAATAAAGAGTCCTCTTCATCCCTCTCCTCTACTGCAGCCTATCCAACTCGACCCATGCCACGGCACTCTGCTGGCTGTGGATGGCGTTGTGAATAGCAGCCAGCAGCTCATCGGTGCAGCTCCAGGTGCTCGGCTCCAGGGTGTAGAAGAGCAGAGGCAGCGTCTCCAGCTGCAGCTCCTCCACCTGGCACACCTCCTCCATGACAGTGTCCTCTCCACACCGTGGAAAAAACTTCCTATTTAAAAAAATTAAGTTAGATGCTATAAAATGGTGCCATTTCTCTATGTTTGTTAAGATACGAAACTCCCACAATGTCTGCACATGAAGTCAGTTATTTTTCTTTACAAAGCGTAAATGTTGAGAACTGTATGGTGAACCCGGATGAAATGAATAAAGACTTACTTCAGCTTCTTGTGTTTTTTGTTCTTTGGGCGGATATGGATGACAATGGGGTAAATCTGCTGTCTCAGTAGGCCCTCAACACTGGACAGCCCCAGCTCCAGCAGGCAGTGCTTGTCCTTCGAAAGAGGTATACAGTATATCAATTTTGTGTCATTATTTACATTCATATTTCCCAAGGAATGGCCTATGACTGGTCGTTTATTTAACATACAAACACCTTTCTTACATTCTTCCCTGAATCTGATTGATTGGTTAACAAGAGAGTGATGGGTTTGTTTTAATTACCTGGCTAATGACATCCTGTATTGACTTCAGCCGAATGCCCAGAGCCTGATCTGGACTGCAGGAATCCAACAAGAACACACTCTTGTCTCGTCTCTCTGAAGCCTGAATTGGCTCTACAAACCACACAAAGTTGTTGTGTATCATGCGATGGTCAAATAAAGAATCATCAATCTTTGGTTTGTCGTTTTTTTAGGGCTTTGTGTGTGAAGTGAAGTGTGTGTGTGTGTGTGTGTGTGTGTGTGTGTGTGTATACCTGGCGGACAGGTGTTGAAGCTCAAACCAGACTCTGCTGGCCGCAGCAGCCTCTCGATGAGACCGCGGGAGAGAAGAGAGGGCGAGAAGATGACCGGCCGCTTCGTCTGAACCTGCACAGGCTGCACCATGCTGTACGGGATCAGGTGTTCCTCGTGACCTGCCAGGGGCGGGCACCCATAGATATACATATATAATAATAATAAGATAATTATTAAAGATGTATATCACTAGCCCTATTGTTCTTACGTTTGTTGAGTGTGTAAAAGACCTGCCGCGTGGAACCCATCCCGCGGCAGCTGGGGTCCGCGGCCTTGACCAGTCGTACGCGACCTGACACTTTTTTCGAGAACTACACGGGAGGAAAAACAAAAATAAAGCAACAGTGGCGTTAACTGTGGTTAACGCCACGTCCCTCTCGGAAGCACACTGAAGCAGACTTACCACCTTCCTCTTGAAATCCTTTTGCTCCAGGGCCATTTTTCGGAGCCGTACGAGTAACAGCTGTTGAGCCCTGAGATATGGAAATAGTGTTATCCACGTTATTTAGTCTCCTAATTCAATATCATTCAAATATATGTGTAGTTTTAAACATAACTACTGTGCATCCCAGACTAATATTTGTTTTTCCAGAGCTAAAAGGGAAAAGTCTCATCTTATTGCCTGTTATAGTTGGGCATGGTTCCCGCCTGCAGGGGCTTGGCTGTTTCTGGATCCACGACCGAGCAGCGCCAGTGGTATTTCCCGTTGTACCTCGTGTCGGTGACGTGTATGATGTCGTCACAGGACACGCTCAGAGAGGGCGAGTCACCGTGAGGCTCGATATTAAGATTGACACGCACGTAGAAAGAGTCAGCCCCCGTAAAGGTGGCCGACGAGAGCTGGGAGCAGAGCTTGGTGTATGCTGACGACAGGAGGCAGAGGAGTTCCAGGTCAGGATGAATAGAACTTTAAAAAGCATCACGGTTGTAGAATGGATTTTTCCGAGACTCACCCTCTGGGTTGCTCTGGTGTTTGAGTGAGGAAGGCTCTGTCCACCACTGCAGAGAAAAGTGAGCCACCTCAGCGGTACACTGGCTCAGCAGGACACTGCCCCCTCCGAACAGAACCCGCTCCAGCTGGACCACGTGAAGACAACACAGAACATTATATTCAAGTATGTAAATATGAGCGTGAAACCTGTATGCGGTAGGTAATCCTCACACGCACACACCTCCAGCAGCTCACTGCCCTCCTTCAGTCCACACTGTTCAGCCGGGGAACCGGCTCTCACATGGCTCACAAAGATCCCCGTTTGGTTTCCTCCGACTATGGTGATGTCATCTGCCAGGCTGGCTGGTCTTTTTTGCTTTGGTGAGGTGGGGGGGCTGGAAGACGGGGAGCGGGGGGGTGCCCTGCAGGAGATGGCAATTTGGCTGGTATATTGGATAACTCTCACAAGAGAGAATATTCATATTAAAGGGTTCCAAGTCACTATATGAAGCGATACGAGCTATAGATACAATTTGGATTTGAATATTGAGGATTGAAGGATTTATGATCAAAATTCACATTTAACCTTCAGCCATTCCCTTTTCGACATAGTGCTCGATGTTGCTGTGCACGGTTCAAAGGTGTACCTGAGAGCGCTCGGACCGTGTTGGTTTGGAGAGACCGAGGGCAGGTTGACCAGGTCAGGAGGGAAGAGGTGGGAGTGAAGAGAGCTCCAGGAATCCCACAGGGACGGTTCGCTGTGCTCACCTGAAAACGACACCGAGTAAGAAATTCATTATTTTGTATTATTAATTCTGATCAAATCCTGACCAAATCTGATCTCCATGTGCAATACATACCGGAAACCAGTTCTCCTGTCACGTTATCATTCTCATCACTGCCCCAGGAGTCTGAGTCAAACCTTTTGCAAGGCAGAAAATAAATGTTAAATAAGTAATTGAAGAGGCGGAAATCAAGCTGGAAAAGGCTGATAAAAATATATATATATATATACTGTATATATGTTGGTATGGTAACATGGTCACTCACTCTGTATTGACGCGTCGGTTGATAGAGTTCATACAGGGAGGAAAGGGGAAAGTGGAGAGCCTATTTATTTCTTTTTCATTGTCCTCCGTCTGTTAGTCGAGATAAATAAAAAAAATTTTAACCTTTTTTTTTTAAATATTTTCTATTATTACTATCACTATGAACGGGGCTGTTTCACTCACCGATAATAGGATATTCTCCTCTGAATTGGAGTCTGTGGAGGAGAAAGAGAAAGAATAGGAGAAATTTCAAATTGGAAAACTCTCAAATTGACTGTCGGCCATCAGAGTAAATAACTCACCCTCGGAGTATTCATTGGTGTGTCCTCTAGATGGTGTCTGTGTCCCAGAAAAGACAAGAGTCAGTAGCTATAGAGCTCACAGCTGGTGAGAGGTATGCGGCAGGTACGGACTCGCTTACAGCTGCATAGCACGCAATAACAACATCTCCTAAGCTCTGAAACAATAATAGGTCACAGGTCCAGCTGAAGGAATTGTCTCTGCAGCTACATTCCTTGCGAGGAAACAATAGCGCCAGAAAAACAGCTGGGACCCGTGGGAGTGGTCATTTACCGTCGACCAGGAAAAAGTTACTCTGCGGCTCGTACGATCGACGGCAGCACCTCGTTCCTGATTTAAATCTGGTCGAGGTCCCCGATGGAGATTCTACAGTTTGCAGTAACCACGGCGACCAGAGCCAGAGCTGACCTTTCGCAGAAGATGCTGGCTGCCGTTGGGCCGGGGGCTCAGGTCCAGGCCGAGGGAGCAGCAGGGGCCGTAGCACTGCTCCTCGCTGCACAGAGACAGGTGGGACTGGGGGGGGGGCAGAGGGAGCAATGGATTTATAACATGCATGTTGCAGTAGGGGGACAGTTGTGCACTTTATTCATTTTTTTCACTCACACAGTGCAGACAGTGGTGGCTCTGCTCCATCTGCTGCCGGCCCTTCTCCCGCTCCCTGTCCAGCTCCTGCTGCTCCAGGTCGGCCTGCAGCTCCGCGATGCGTTTGCGCAGGCGGTTCTTATCCAGCAGGCAGTCGGTGTACTCCAGCTGCAGGCTGTCCCGACTCCGCAAGGCCTGGTGACAGGACGGCAACGGCGGCACATTTGCGAGGAGTGAATAAAATACCATAAAAGTAGTATGAGCAGGCATTTAGTGCCTCCATTCACACCCACCTGGTCCCTCTCCTTCTCCACTTCCATGATCTGGTTGAAATAGGACACGCTCCTCTTCTGCTCGGTCTCCCAGTCCAGGTGCAGAGTCCTCAGCTTCAGATGGAGCTGCTCGCACTGTGACTCCAGCTGCAAACACAGGGCACTGTTACAATTCAGAGGCCACACAAATCTTGAAAGCCCAACCGTCTGCTTCCACTGCGGTTTATATGTGTATAAATGCGTTTGATGGTGGGTGAGGACCTTGTCCGTGTGCACCTCGGAGCTCTGGAGCTCTGCCTGAAGTCTGGTGATGATATCGCACAGCTCCTGCCTCTTCTCTGAAGCCTCCCTGCGGTCCTGTTTCAGTATGTCCATGAGAGCCTGCGGTAAACAATAGAGAGGAGAAAAAAAAAACGTTTTCAAAACACACCAGAGAAAAAAAATGTAAATCTTGAGAGACACATTTCATAAAAAAAAAAAACATGTGGCTGTTATAACCCCAAAACACGTGTGAATTTGTAGAATGAAAAACTTACCATGACTCCAGTGGCAGGAGCCGCGTACTTGGTCGGAGTTTCTGTACTCTCAGCCGTAGGAGAGCCAGAGAGGTGAAGAGGCTTCTCTGCCGACAGCGCGGGAGACCCACCGACTCCAGGAGAAAGCAAACTGTGTCTTTTGGCCGGCGTGGTGCTCTTTAGGGAAGCGTCTGTTGACCTCTCTGCCTGGGTCAACCTGGACTTCAGTTCCTCTACCTGCACAGAGACACAGAGCAAAGCACGCTGACATTCTGCAGTGTATGCTTATGAGTTTCTTTTTTTTTGAGAGAGTTTCCAATTAGTTTCCAATTCCAGACTCTATCACAGCCGTTTTTTTTTGGCAGGCACATTCTTGTCTGAGCGAGCGAGAAGATACTGCACCTGGTTATTAAGGTCACTGTTACCAAAGAATGTACAAATTAACAATAAAATAATTCCAGGTATTCACAAACCTCACCGTTCATACCCCAGTGGTACTGCGTGTTGCGGCAGGACACAAACTGAATAAATAAGGGCCTGGTTTCTTCAACATAGCTGGCGTGACTTGCCGAGTTTGCAGATTAGTGCCTGCTGGGTGCCATGATCTTATCATGAACACAATTAAACTTCTCTTTAACCCCTCAGTCTACTGAAGCTAGAGAATATTATCTCACCCTTTCTTCCTGTTCTTAACATACTAAATATGGGTATCAATATCGGTTCATTTAATAACTACATACACTACATTCTCTGTCACTCGAAGTTAAATTAAGTTTGAATGTAAAATTAAACATATTAGATGAATAATGGATGATGGCTTTTGGCCGTTTTAGCCCGTGCTGCTCCTCGCCACCTACCTGCCCCAGGAGCTCCCTCTCTCGGCCGGAGACCTTTCCTTGCTCCTCCAAGGCCCTGGAATATTTCACCGCCTGCTCCAGGTGTCTGTCCTTCAGCTTTCCCAGCTCTCGACTGGCCGACTCCCAGTCCTGTCGCAGCCTTGAAATAATGCAGTGGACAATTCATTTTTTCTCACTCTGTATATATTGGTAAAAAAAAAGAAAGATGGATTGTGGCGTATCTGTTCATCTGTTCATTCACATCATGCATTCGCACAAACCTCTCAAGCTGCAGTCTGTCACGTCGTAGCTCCTGAGTTTTACGTTCAGCGCGGCTGCGCTCATCCTCGGCCATCCGGCAGCGCTGAGACAGCCGGCGCTCACACATGCGGCTGTTTCTCAGCTGCTCCCTCAGTTTACGCACCTCCAGAAGCAGAAACTGGGTCAGGCCCTCTGGACCTTCCTCATCTGGAGAGAGAGAGAGAGAGAGAGAGAGGTGATTTTTGCAGTCTGCACCTCTGCCCTCCTCTCCTCGACCTGAAATTAATTTCTTACCCAGTATGAGTGAGCACCGATGTGTGGGCTTCTCTCCGGTCAGCTGTGTGTACTGCACTGGGTGGTAAAACTCCAGCGCTTCCATGAAGGCCTGAAGTCCTCGCTGGCCTTGACCACGGAGAATGTCCAGCAAACGGCCTGATCCAGCAGAGAAAAAAAACCTCTCTCAAATAACCCGTCATAGCGCTCTCCATGTCACACTGTCTTCAGAAGCGACAATATAATAATAATAATGTTATTAATCATCATTATCATCATCATACAAAATAATAATAGTATTATTATTATTAATAACAACAATAATAATAATAATAAATAAAAACAACAGTAATTTATTATTATTATTATTATTATTATTATTATTATTATTATTATTATTATTATTATTATTATTATTATTATTACGTCAAAATAGGTGAGGTCAATTCATTTAACCTGATGATTTTGTGTAATAGATGATGATATTCATAAATTCTGTGTCTCACCGGCCTTGCTGATGCGCAGGGGGTACTGCGTGGAGTTGAGCACCTCGTCCTCGTCCTGCTCGTCGATGACCTTGCACTGGCGAAGGTACGGCGTGAGTTTGGCCAGGTGTAGGACGCGTGTCAGCTTGTGTCGCACTCCTTCCACTCGATCCCACAGCTCCTCGCAGCGCTCCTCCGTCCAGGGAGGCTGAGGTCGCACCTCCTCTGGAGCCTCATCCCCATCCTCCGTCCAAACCATGAGGCCTGCAAGAGTCAAACTAGAGGATGTCATTAAAAAAAGGATTGTACACTGAAAAAGTTATAGGCGTAAATATAGTCCAAAATCTCAACAATAAAGTAAATTTATGTTTTTGCGTGAATGAACAGGAACTTAGATGAATACATATCTCTGATCAAGGCAGAAGTGGTTTTGGACTATTTAATTGTTGTAAAGATAAGGGGCTTTGTGGGTTGGTGCCTCACGGCGCAGGAATGAAAATACTGTCATGACTCATGTTGTACACCTAATAACGCATCAGGGGACCACAGACAAAAGCTTTCTCTGGCCCCATTCATTTCACATTACATGAGACACAGAGAGAAAGTGAGTAAACTATTTTATTTCTACAGGAGTTGGTTAGAAAACAAAAGCCCAACCACACGCCAAAGTAATAGAAACAGAATTGATGATTACATCATGAAACTGAAATGCAGTGCTGTCTGTTTTTATCACATTTTATAATGGTTGTTTCTGGGCTCTTGAATGTGAATTGAATCTGAATTTTAAAGAATCAGGCTATAAATGAATTAAAAATGTAAAATGACCCGGTAAGTATTCACCCTCAGTGTCCCTGTTGCTTCCTATCCTAGCTATTTAGCGCGTGTGCATCAGAGAATCTCTGGCAGGTCGGGACAGGTCTGGATACTCTGGAATCTGTGTGATTACCCACAAGCAGTCTATTGGCACATTGCACTAATGGGATTTCCACTGAACTAAATGACCACTAAATGACAACGAGACAAGATATAGGAGAGCTGTTCATCCCAAAGTTCCTCAGGCCATTTTCCAGGACACTTAAATACAGTTGCATTGGTTTCAAACTTTCGGAAATCCATGACAATTAAGCGTAATCTCTCAAAAATGTACGAAGTATGTGATGTGCGGCTGATCCTTTATCTCTGTGGCTAAATTTATATCATTTCAAATATTCAGATGAAATATAAAGTAAGTTTGGTTGAACCTGTTATTTTTAAGAATTTGGAGGCAAGATTCCTACATTTCGTTCCGAAAGAAATGTGTCAAAACAGCAGAAAAATCATGAATTAAAAAAGAATAATTCTTATTAATATGAACAGTCACCGGAGAAATACTGTTGCAGGTCATACATTATAGAGCTTCACATCGCTAAGGAATGGGCATATGGATGTACATTGAAAATCTGTGCCTTTTAAAGTGAGTATATTTCATCACACAGAGATAAATACATAAGCCTGGTGCCATTTAACACGCAGATATATGGAGAATGATTGACGGATAAGCTGATCGTCTGTGAATTATTTCCCTGCGTAAAAGCACCTGTGCGCGTGAGAAAAAAAAAAGAGAGCCCACGGAGACATTGAAAGGTGTCAACTTACCACTCATGTCTCCAAACTGTGTGAAAATGGTATTTGAGGGTGAGCACAGTGGGATTAAATCCTCCACATCCCGGTCAGCTCCACGGACCTGGATGAAACTGAGGGGAGAGCCGCCACCGGGTCGGTCTTACGCTCCACGGACCTGGATGAAACTGAGGGGAGAGCCGCCACCGGGTCGGTCTTACGCGCACCGTGGCTCCCGCAGATCCTCCTCCTTCTGTCAACAACAAGTAGCCAATCAGTGGGCGAGGAAAGGAAAAAAAAATCCCCACTTCATCACCACACACCACTTAAGAGACACTCCAGGAGACAGGAATGACCCTATCCACACATCCGCCACAACGCACCTTATTGGAACAGATGAGTCCTGGAACACTAGAGGGCGACAAAACCACACATTGATCTGAAACTGTCCAATTCTATGCTATAGAAAGATTCATTTTAAAATTCCACTGAGCCGAGTGAAAAGTTTCCTGATTCCATCTTTAGAACCCTCTGTGATTCCTCGTGAAGGCTTGTCACAGGTAAGTCTTGAAAAAAAACGGGCTCATTATCACCGTGACTCACCGTCCAGGTGCAGTCAAGCAAAAATAGATTGTCTCCTCGTAAAAAAAAATGTTGTTGGACTCTGTGCTCCGTAAGTTAGTCAGCAGGGAAACCTGATACCTGACACAGTGACACACGGTTTCAGCAGACCTCTGCACCTCCCACGGAAAGGAGTGTTTAGAATAGACGCGTGAAAGCTGACTCAAAACATGAGTAATTTCACTCATGGGTACCCTGGAGTGAAAAAACACGTAAAGCATGGTCAAAAACAAGTCGTGACATGGGAATCATACCAGAAGGTGTTTTTTCAGTCTAAGATCATTTGGTCATACGTCCTGTAGCAGCAGGTGCTGCATGAAAACAACGAGGAAAATAGTTTAAAATGTTGAGTACAACGTAACCAAACATATTCGTTCGTGAAAACATATATAGGCATAAATTGAATATAAAAGAATACATTGTGTACAATAGTACATTGTGGAAAGTCCTCCTCCTCTAAGTCTAAGTATTTGAGACTGGAGCAGGATGGAGGGAGGCTGTGGTGTGAAATCTGTCTGTCAGTACACTATAGGGCAGACAGGAAATCTGGGGTACCCATCAGAGGAATGTGTCTTTTTCTTGGCATCGGGACAGGAAATGTCAGAGGGCTCTCGCCCCACCTCCCCTCCTCTGAACCCACAGGATATCGGAGTTGGATATATCGAGAGGCCACACTTGCGTATGTACTTGCGGACAGCAGTAGAAAATAAGTTGAATAAAATAAAATAAAATGAATCTTTTCATTTTAAACTTGTCCAGTGTGTGCAGTTAATTCTATTGCTCCTTTTTTTTGTCTTTCATTTATTTGTCATTTATACCCCTGCCCTCACCCCCTCAACCCCTCTCTGTGTGTGTTGTTGACTTTCTGCCTCCTCCTCCTCAGACTGTCCGCTCCGTCCAGGCCTCGGTCTGCGGAGGGCGGGAGAGGGATGAGCATTCCTCTAGTCTCTGAGGTGACTGCGACACAGAGGAGCCATTGAGGGCAGATCTGGACCCCACAGTTTCTGCTGGTTTGGAGTGATATCGCGACAGCCCGGTCCCACAGAAATAGATTGTGCAGAATTCCTTTACTGCATCATACACTTTTTTTTTTTTTTTTTTTAACATTTTTAACACTATTATCTCTCCGGGTTCCTTTTTGATTTTCTATCCACTCAGCCCATGATCGGGTGTTGGTTTCAGCATTTATTTAAAAAAAAAAGCCAAGACAAGGAATAAAAAAGAAATAAAAATAAAATAAAAAATAAATAAGAAATTATACAAATAAATGTATGTGGACCATAGTCATACAGATGTGGCTGAATAATTAAGTCAGTTTTGAGCTCCACTTCATAAACTGGTGGGAGGGATAATTGCAAAATATGTAAATTGTGAATTAGGGTTTTTAAATCTGTGAGATTATTATCACTGAGTTTTGAGAGCTTTTGGCACACGGTAAAATCTGGATTCATTTGTACTTGCCTTCATGTGCAGCTCGGACAGAACCAGTGTCTGTGGGTTTCACTTCTACGTCTGTTCCTGCCCTGAACATCTGACCCCCCGCGGCTCCAGCTATGACTCAAACTTGGCGGCTGCACAGAATCGCCCCTTTGTGTCCGTGAAGAATGTGTCTTTTCTGGCTCTTTTTTTTGTCTTCTGGAAAACAGAGGCAGAGAAAGAGAAGGGGCGGGGGCATCGGTAATTAAGACAGATTTAAATCTCGACATGTGATTCAAGCGTCCTTTGTAGGCAGGGTACTGTGACAACATCTGTTGGTCCTCCAAAAAAAAACAAAAAAACCTTGATGCTCTGTGAAGTGAAAAGAATTAGATTTTAATTCACGTGTATCAGATAACCACTCAACTTGTAAAAATGAGGATATATTTGAAAGGCAATTCTGATTTATCTGTGGCCCATGGCATTTAACACCGTATCTCTCGTGCCCTCCTTCTGTAACTGTGTCATGTTTGGCAGAGTAGATGAGAACTTGTTACTATCCCAGAGAAATCCAATGCAATTTCCTGTTTAACATGGAATCAACATCAATAACACCCCGGGCTAAAAATCTCAGCGAAGCAAACAAGAAGCCTGGAAAAAACGACAAAAATATTGGAATATAAATCATACACCAAAATAAATAAACCAGAAGCCAATGTTGGAATTGTTTGTTTTACCAAAAAAAAATGCTATATAAGTGTCATGACCCACAATGTGAAAAAAGGCTCATCTGAACAAACTGGAATGCGTCCAGGCTTCTGTATAGTGTGGTGGTGAAATGTCTAGGTCACTATAAACTAGTTTTTTTTTCACATTTAGACACACCCACACAGAAAACGCACACAAACGTGCGGCCATACACAACTTTATGGTGCCAGTGAAAACTAATTCCACCGGCCGGCTCCTGCTTCCAGCCACTCTCCATCCAGGGCCCGCCAGGTTTGGAGGGGACGTCTGAATTACAGGGTGTAGCATAGCTGTCTAAATCCGAGCTCCACCACACACTGGAACAGCAGACACAGACAGCTCCGCCAACCACTGCACATCAATTCCCCGTGACACTTCCCACTTGACAGTTTGAAGAAAAAATTCACCCACTTGCAAACCGCACACTAAAAGTCGCCGCTAAGGCAGAATCAGGGTCACATATAGTCGTAGAGCCGTCCCGGTAAACACAACACTCACTCCTGGCCTCAACACTCACACATGTGCGCGCGAGTATAGACGTGTACAGTGTATTTGAGCTGGCATTTCAGCACACACACTGCATTGTGGGTAAATGTTTCCTCACCTGCTGCTCGTACACCCTCCATAAGACACTCACATTTATTTTTCTAGCCATACACAACAGTGTCTGTAACAACACAATCTGAATAAAGTTCATCATCATCATCATCATCATCAATTTTCTTTCCTCTCTTTCATGCCAACAATCTCCGTATTTCACCCTGCCCTCTTTAATCCACGTTGTATTTTTTTAAGGCTCTCTATCACCTCTCGGCCTGCCACGCGGCTGGACAACAATACACAACATTCACACCGGTCTCAACTGCGACAACATTTTGGTTGACATGACGATGTTTCATGGTGTCTGACTTCCTGTTATTGCTCTCTCTCTCTCTCTCTCTCCCCCTTTTTCCATTTTCCTTGCCCTCACATTCTCTGTTCGTCCAAGAGGGTCTGATACTTTGCAGCTGTTGTCAACGGGAGCTGCTCCCCTTCCAATTTCTCCAACGTCCGCTCTCAGGCGCCTTGCTCACTCTACTTTTTCCACACGTGACATAATTGAATCTCATATTTCTGCATCACAGAGGCGCAGATGGATGAAAGACGTGCCGAGGAGAGAAGTGCAACAGGTCGTTAAATGGTTTAAAATATGACTGACTGCTCGGAGCTCTTGTCTTATCCTATTTACACAAATGGATATGCACTTGTCACACACTATGTGACAAGTGTATTTTTGCCTAGAGTGAGGTCAAAGGGGGTCCGAGAGAAAAGAAAGGTAGATTAGACCCCTGGGAGCGATGAAGAGATCGTGTTTACGGAGGGGAGTAAAGGTCAGGTATGGGTGTGTGTGTGTGTGCATGCATGCCTATAGCTCATGTTTCAAACGCTGCCCATACACCATTTTAACTTTCCAGAACAAGCAGCAAAAATAATACAAAAAATACATGAACAACCTACGGCCATATATATGGAGAACTGTGGGAAGAGTCCCATCCGTTTGTTATTGTAACTTTCAGTCTTCTGTGTTTAATTATAAGACAGTTTTGAAGACCTTTTTTTTGGTTTTGCTATTTAAAATTTTTCACCAAAGTACTATTAACCCATGGGATTAAAAAGTGTGCACGATACTCCATACGATGCTCCACCCACCTGAACTCCCCCCGTTTCTTTGCAGATCCTGTCCTCACACTTGGAGCAGGAAGTTGATGTTGGCATCCACTCCATCCGTGGCTCCTGGAGTCCAGCCTCCTCCTCCTCCTCCTCCTCCTCCTCCTCCTCCTCTCCATCCCCCCGTCCGTCACTCACCCGCAGCAGCACTGAGCGGCTTCTCGTCCTGGGAGGAATCATACGGTGCCAAGCGGAGCCTGAAGAGGATGACAGAAAAAGGAGGCGGTGAAGTTTTTCTCTCCCTGCAACAGGAGCTCCTTCTGACTTTGAGGTGAGATTCGTTAGGAAAAGTAGAGTTTGTCAATGAACGTGTTTAATGCATGGAATATCGCTTACGGTTTGTGAACTGAAACAGAAAGAGCTACTAAGATACTACACAGAATGCATTTGATAATCCCGTTTTTACAATTGTGAGAGCCACAGAGGCAAGGTCTCTGAATATACATGCAAACAGTATGTGCTGCACTTAAAAACTCATAAAAAGTTTTTTTTATCACACCGCTGAGCAGGAAGTGGGTTTAAAACATCTAGAAAAACTGTGTTTAAAGTTCCTCCTAGTTATAGAAACGTTTATATGCTGTAGTTGTGCAGCCGAACAGTATATATTTTTTTTTAATAGCATTTGACATGCAAGCGGAAGACCTCCTAAGAGGTCACTGTTGAATAAAAAGATGTGTTTCTGAAAAAAAAAAGAGAGAATAAAAATCCAAGAAAAAAAGTAGAAAGCGTGCGTCAACTTCAAAATACTGCAGAGGTTTGGGGCCAGTCGCTCAAAATCCATTGGTCACTGTGCGTCTGGAGTGAAACCTCAGAACAAGTGTTCAAGTGTTCCAGTGTCAGATATCAGATGAGCGGTTTGGCCTCCCGTCATCGTGAGAGAATGTCCTTCACCCATTCTAACATCTGGCCACACTCTTCCGTCCGTCTCCGGCTCCTTGGGTGGACACCTCTTCTAATATGGACGGGGTGTATGATGGTAGCTTGCAAATGCGATGTCCTTCAAACTGGGGACGTCATGATGAAAAAATAAAAATACAGAACCAAATGGAAAACAATAAGAACCTGGAGCCAGTGAGTGTCGCGGTGGAAATCACTGCATTTCACTGTGTCATTAAAGGTCACAGAGGCTAGGCCGACCCCAGACTCAGCCGCTTTTCCATTTGAAAACCCACTTTTATGTTTCATTAACAACACCTCCCTCAATGTGTGTGTGTGTTTGCCAGGTGGAAGTTTGGATAGGTCACGTTCCCTAATGCTCTTTGTTTGGCAGAGTTGTCGAACAGAATGAGATACGTTTCCCCATTTCCCCTTTGTTCCGTTGACCAGGTCCCATACATAAAAAAAAAAAAAGAAAAGAATGTGAGACAGCAATGAAATTTGACCATTAAGATGAATTGGTTTGCCTAGTCTGCCCAGTCTGTTTTGTCATGTCGCCTGGTTGTAAAGGAAGTCGTTGACATCAGATGTCCAAATCCGATATTATGGCGTCATGGACCGGACAGACCTCGGAGTGCACTGCCACGTTGCAGCAACGGATCCCTTTTCATCGGAGTGCATGTTGCATTTTGGAGCCAAGGCGTAATGGTCAGGGTGTTCTGACCTCAACCACAGTTTGCCGGTGCCGGCCGGGGCTGTAAAAGGAAAGGACCGCGTCCGTCCGGCCGCTCCGGAGGAGGAAGCGACCTCAGAGCCGACCCACCTTCACACAAGCCGTTAGGTGTGTGGGCGTGATTGAGTCTGTGCATGGACATGGATCTCTATCTGAGGCCCTCAGTGCCACCAGAGCCTGGTTCTACCCTCCGAGGCTCCATGGTACCAGATGTTGGCCTCGCACACGACTGTAGGTCTCATCTCAGCATTCCAAAGTGACAGAAAAGGTAAAAGTAGGAATTACAAAGTTTTTTGGTGACAGAAAAGTGAAACTGAGTGGTCAAAGACAAAATAACTGAAATAGAAGTCAGCGAGAGAGAAAAAAAACTAAAACTAAAAAACGCCAGAGGTAGAAAATGTGTTTCTCATCAGTGTCCACAGATCCTTGATTTGATGGCCCTAATAGATGGCGTCCGGTCAGCTGTACGCATCGGATTTTGTCCCTGCAATCAGGCGAAATCAGGCCTGTTGTTATGGACATCCGCAGGTACAAGATCTTATTGTCCCTCTGTGAGCGTTTGCTACACGGCCAGCCAGTTTTCCGAGAAAAAAGCCCATAAAGTGAGTTGATGGCATCTATTGTCCATGAGGAGCTGCGAGTCGAGCTGCGTTTGCTGTTCGGAGCCACCAAGCCACGAAATCCATGACAGCGTGAAAAGCTGTGACAATCACGTGACTGGAATGCCCCGAATCAGAAAGAAAAGATGAAAGGAACTGGAACGCCTTATCCAGAGTGGCTGGAATAAAAGACAGCGGATATTTGTTGAACTGCATCTCACCTTCTCGCACCCTCCCCGATGAGTCCTTCAGGGGTAGTGACAGTGAGCGAGGGCCACCCCCCCGGAGCAATTGTCCCCTTCACCGTTGATAAAACTGGGATTAGCCGAAGATTACGAGCAAGGTTAATCCGAGGCCCAGGAGCACCGCCCCAGCGAGGGTGGCACCGTCACCATGCTGGAGTTGGTCGTATCACCCTGTCCAGATGGCATCGGCCTTACGACTGGTAGCTCGGGGCGGCCTGTGACATTAATCCCACGTTGGTCCTTTGGGTTTTGGGGGAGGTCAGGTGTCGGAAGCTTATTGGAATTGGAGTCCAGGAACAGGAAACATCGGACGAACTGATTGATAATCTTATAACCGCACAACAGTATTGTCGAATTGAGACCGAACAATAAATGTCAAGCATGACTCAGACGTGTAGTCAGGTTTTATTTGCCAGGTTCAGTCTCTTTGAGAACCTGCCCGACTGCACAGAGAGGGGAAGAAGCAGAAACACGTTCCCAGCGTCAGGTCCATCCAAAATGTAACTTTCCTGAGTCGGAATCCTCCCGATTTAGTCTTTGGCTCTTTTGTGTAACTTACAACTCTCTTTTTTTTTCCCGGAAGATGTGTTTCTTTGAGCTGGCCTGAGGTGAACTGAGAGAAAAGAGAGAAAGAGGGAAGTCGTCGTCCCCCCATTCTCGGCAGCCATTGGAGGACTAAGTGGATTTGAAGAAGGCAGAGAGCAAGTGAAGTAGTCAGTGGACGGAGGGGGGACAGAGGAGAAGATTATCAGCTAATCCAGTGCGTGGACAATCCCGCAGGAGGCCGACCGTTCCTCCAGGGCCGCGCAGACAAAACAGAGGCCCGGATTACGCCGCTCTACTTCAGCTGTCCTTCTTCAAGACAACATTCCTCGGCTCTTTTTTCTTTTCTTCCGTTTTCGCTTTGCTGTCGTGGACACAACACAACCGGGGGAGGGGGGAGGGGGGGGGACAGTTCGTCTTCTCTGGACAGTGTGAGAGACGCACGCAGATGGATTAAATCTCTTCAGCGTGAGAAGGTGCGTGCTTTGTGTGGTGGTGGAGGACCTCTGGACCTCTAATCCAGATCCTCTCAGGAGTTGAGGTTCTACGGAAGGAACAGAGAACGGATCCGGTAAGCAACGAGAGCGTGGACAATCCCGCAGGAGGCCGACCGTTCCTCCAGGGCCGCGCAGACAAAACAGAGGCCCGGATTACGCCGCTCTACTTCAGCTGTCCTTCTTCAAGACAACATTCCTCGGCTCTTTTTTCTTTTCTTCCGTTTTCGCTTTGCTGTCGTGGACACAACACAACCGGGGGAGGGGGGAGGGGGGGGGACAGTTCGTCTTCTCTGGACAGTGTGAGAGACGCACGCAGATGGATTAAATCTCTTCGTGGACACAACACAACCGGGGGAGGGGGGAGGGGGGGGGACAGTTCGTCTTCTCTGGACAGTGTGAGAGACGCGCGCAGATGGATTAAATCTCTTCAGCGTGAGAAGGTGCGTGCTTTGTGTGGTGGCGGAGGACCTCTGGACCTCTAATCCAGATCCTCTCAGGAGTTGAGGTTCTACGGAAGGAACAGAGAGCGGATCCGGTAAGCAACCAGAGTATTGACCTTCAGTTTTGCCTTGTGCATTATTCAATTATTCGTAGGACAGGTTTGTGGAGCTCGAAGGAGTGAAAAAGGGGAAATGTAGATCATATAATGACAACCTTGAAAGGATTAAACATTTCACCATTGTTCGAGAAGATCGCGTCACGCAAAGGTGGCAGCTTTGGGTTTCTCCAGGCTCCCTGGTGAGGTGATCCGACTCGAGACCATTCTCCGTCTTTTTAGAAGAAAAAAAAAAGTTGTGAAATGAGGTGGACGCAGTGTAAACAGTCTTCATTGTTGTTTTTTTGCCCCCCACACAAACCGGACGAGTTGATTGGCCGACCTCACATCTCAGTTGTGGCCCGAATTCAATCCGAGTCAACCGCTGCCCAGTCGGCCTCGAGCTCTCCCGCCACATAAACGGTGGAAGCCAAAGAGGAAGCAAAGTATGACCTTGTAATTTGATTTTTGATTTTTTTTTTGTCTTTTTGGACAGACATGCAGAGCCAGCTGTGAACAGGAGCGGGAGAGAGGGGGAGGAGAAAGAGAAGGGGGGATGACTCTCCATCCATCCTGGCTTCTTTCAGTGTCGAGCAAAAAGGGAACCGTTGGCCCACAGGAGGACAAACAGTTGGTCCGGGTAGCGTGGCTAATGGATTATACACACATTCTCTGCCCACTGCGCAACCACATACTTGTGTCCTACGTCCTCACTGTCCTGGCATTCAATTTTTTTCTTTTTTTCTTTCTGTTTTTTACAGTGGACCCCTATACTGGAATTTCAAAATTGGACTGACATGTAATCAGACTCTCGTTCATTAAAACTAAAGTGGGAAAATCACTGCAATTGATTTTTCCTGCCACCACCATGAGTTTGGGCAAACTTCCAGGGATTAAGGGCCTCAGGTCCGGCTCTCAGGAGAAACGCCGCTTCAAGAACGACCTCTCCGTGGACATGATCAGCCCGCCGCTGGGCGACTTCCGGCACACCATGCACGTTGGCCGCGGCGGGGACGTGTTCGGGGACACTTCCTTCCTCAGCAACTACGGGGGCGTCAGGGAGCCGGGTAGTCCGGACTCGGCGAGCAGCTCCAAGACAACTGGCTTCCTCACGCGCACCTTCAGGCACGTGCGGAAGAACTCCGTGCCGAGGCCCCCGGGGGGATCCCGCGAGCTGTCGTCGCCCCCGCCGGACATCTCGCCCATCATGAAGAACGCCGTCTCCCTGCCCCAGCTGAACATGGACTCTCCCAACGGCTGTCTGAAGAGGACGATGTTCCCCAGCTCCATCAGCTCCACAGACGACCCCCTGTGCAGATACGGTGAGTAAACATAGACCATCACTGCCAGCGTGTTACCGGGCTTACACAAAGAGTCTTAGTGTTTGTGTTCATGTTTTTGGAAAACAACAATCAGTGTTTGTGTGTAGTACAGATCCCGTCCCTGTCCAACACGGTTACAGTTAACTATGTCCATTTTCCAATTGGTTGAGTTCCATGAAATGCTCGGCTGAGCCTATTGGACCAATTTGTCCGTGCATCTTTTCACATTACAACCCAACAAACACAGCTTGAAGCGTTTCCATTGGACACGCTGGACTGATTTACTGCTGCACTGTCACAGAGAGCACAACAAAAAGGTCATCACCTGCACGCAACAACCAACCAGGCTTTTTTTTTATAAGTCTGGGGTTCCTTGATAAAAGCTTTAATTTGATCCAATACAAAGCTTAGTTTTTTTTTATATATATATACACAGAGACTGCGTAGCTGAGCCTAGTCAAAATTTTAAAAATATAATTGAAGACTATTGATAGGGACCAATTAAGTCATCATTTGTTCCTAGTGGGAGAGATTAATTTAAGTCAGTAATATAAAATATATATCTATTTTTAAAATGTTTGATAATAAAAAAAAAAGCCAATAGGCTACGTTGGCACTGTAGTCTACTGGCATAACAATAGTGTGTTAGACATCATGAATAAAGAAAAAAAAAAAGGGGACGTGGTGAAATGATGATTACAGTCCCTGTTCTTACTGTTCCACTCTCCAGCAAACCAAAGAGCCCTAAGAGCCGGTGAAAAGAGAACCATAAATGTCAGTGAACACATAAATAGAGAGTGAGGGTCCCCCACATTCCTCCAACACCACCAGCAAACAGTCTGGCTTCTTCTGAGTCATCCCCCATCACCTAGGCAACACCTGTACACAATTAGCTCCATAAACACAAAAAAACACACACAGCTGGTTTGGGAGAAACAAAGTTACTGAGTGGGCATTTCCTGTCATATCTGTGTGCACCGGCTGAATGCACGGCATAAACACACCATCCATTATATCTGTCAGCCAATCAGAGCTCGCGAGGCAGCGGTGCCGCAGGGTCCGGACTGGAAATCCCCCAACTATCTCCAGACTAGTTACCCAGTTCATGAGGAATTTACCAGAACGGAGTAATGGGGAGCTGGCATAGAGAGTCGGTGAAGCGAGGGATGATGGTTTATCCCATTATGTTATTCCCACCCACCTTTTTTCATATTATCTGTTCATCACTGTACAGATTTCTGTCTGGAGAGGTTTAACAGAGAGTGTACCCATGTTGAAACTCATGGAGAATTACAATATAGGTAAATGGGGGGAGTCAGTTTTGTGAAGAATCAAAATCAGCTAAAAATTACATTTTCTTTGCAATTTGTTCAACAATTTAGCCCATTATCAACTTTATTAATTATTATGAATTCATGATTTCCAATTACTGGACTCTAGTCATGGCAATTTGTCATGTCCAATCATCTCCTCTCATTAACTGTCTGACTCAAACATGAATTGTCCAGCAGACAAAACTCAGCCTGTCTCCACAGGGAGTAGCAAGGGGCTTATGATCTCCCAGTGGAAAGTGGATTTGTCACATACAGCCACCTTGTGGTGAAGAAGCTGGATTTCCGGCCTCACATCCATCATCCGCATTCAAAGCATGCCTCAAATTTCTGTGAACCAGTTTCTATCTCTAACTGTCGGATCACATACATTTTTCACTGTTCTATTTACGTCTTACTTAATGATTTGTACTTTTAAAACATATTCCAGAAAAATTTACAAAATAGTCCAATGTTAATTCTGTTTAGGTTGGAATTCAGTTGGAAAAATATATCATTTTAGATCCAACAACTTAAAATCCACAATCCAATTACCACACATGTCCAATAAACACATCTTGAGGCATACACTGATATTAATGTAGTTGGATTATATCTTCTCGTTATCAAAGTCCTCAGGGTGATAACATGTTGGAGATAGTGTCTGATAATGATGCATTATTAAGTGTGGATCTTTTGAGTGACCCGTGTGTGTGTCTGCCTGCAGGTCTGCAGTCGGGATTTGTCACTCTGCCTCGCTTCTCTCGCTTTGACCGACAGTTCCAGGATAAAGACGGCCAGAGAAGCTCTCTGACAGAGAGAGACAGTGGCTTCACCATGACGCGCTCAGATTCCCTCACCTCGTTCACCGTCGACCTCGGCCCTTCCCTCATGACCGAGGTGCTCAGCCTGATCGACAACCCCAGCGGCCTTCAGATGTCCGACCACTACCGGGCGGCGGATGAGGAGGATGAAGGAGGAGACGAAGAGGAGGAGGGGGACGACGGCTCTCTGACGGAGACGCCTGTGCAGAGCCCTGAGAACACGTCACCCAACCCTTCTCTAAGCAGCAGGAACATGAACCCCAGGGGGCGCTCTTGTAGCCCCAGCTGCACAGAGCAAGAGGAGGAGGACGGCAGGTCTCTGAGGACACCAGACGCGTCCATGGGGTCTCCACAGAGAGTGGAGCCTGTGATGGAGGCCGAGAGGTTCCAGAAGGCGGCTGACATGCTGTCTCGTCATTATGGCGGCGGGTCCTTCACAAAGGCGACGAGGACCAGCACAGCTTCTCCTGCTTCTTCATGCAGCCGCAAAACACAGTGTGTCTTCTCTGAGGAAGAGGAGGAGATCAAAGTGTAAATGTTAAAACTCTTACATGAAAGATGGACTTTAAACTTTATTAATCCAATAAAAGTCAACAGATCCTGCCACCAGATCCTGGTCTGTTTCAACTTTCCACAGGAAGGAAGGTTTGACTAGGATCTGGACCCTGAACTTTTCCTACGCTGGATAACATTGCTGTTGGGATGATGCACAGATTATTAACACAAACTACGATACAGAAGAAGTCATAGAGTGTCTCTGAATAAATCAATCCATCTATACGCTGAACGGACTAGGGACAGTTAAGAACTTTGGATTAAAACTACTCTTTTTCTTCATTACAGTATACCGTTTATGCACCTAACACTATATAATTGTAAACAAAATGTTATTTACATAAATAAAGATCACACACTATTTGGACTGTAGTTCCTAAAAATGAATGTTATGAATGCCTGTATACATTGTAACCAACTGTCATTAGGAAATAAAATACTTTGTTTTTCTACGGTTGCAAGTTTAACTGTAAGTTCATCAAACATGTTTTTAACGATTTAACAATACAAATTACTCAGAAATGATCACTATGGACCTGAACATATCTTTAATGAGCCAGTAAACACAAGAAAAAGAAAAAAGCCAAAAAGCCCATTTCAGTAAAAAATAAATAAATAAAACACTGACGGGAAGCAAATTAGTAAGATGATACTTACCCACTTTTTAATCACCTGAACAGGACCTCTCAGTCTGATTATGGTTATCTGTGGCTGAATATTAGCTTTATGCTAAGGGTTAGCAGTGATGCCGGAGAGAAAGAGCCGAGAGCCACGTTACTTTCTTATTCCTTAAACAAAATAATATAACTGCTTTCCCTCTTTGATACGATTCCTTGCAATGTGTAATTTGTTAAACAAGTTTGTTTGTTCAATGAAATTAAAATGAAATGTGTATATTGTGTTTATCTTCCTGTGAGTCCTCTTCTTCTTCTTCTTCTTCTTCTTCTTTTCCTTTTTGTCTTCTTCTTCTGTTATTTATGGTAGCTTTAGCATTAGCGCCACCTGCATGTTTCTCAGGTAACAACAGTGAAAACTATCACCGTAAATGAAAATGTGATTGGCTTTGGATTTTATAGGAATTGTTTGTTTCTGTCAATACATTTTCCAACCCTGACATGTAAAGATTATATTAGAAATAGGTTTAATGGTTTAAATGAATAAATGGTATGGGTTGTAAGGATGATGTTTATTCTTGTTGTTTTTCCATTCACATTCTACTTTAATTGGCAAACCACTCTCTCATGACAGATTCTGTAAGTGAAGTTACATTTTACATTATCCAAGAAAATACGTTCCAAAGCCTGGTACCTGACTCCTTAGAGGGAAAAAAAACAAAATCATTTGAATTTTTAAAATGTATTTTGTTGTGATGCACAAAAGGACATGCTTGAATAAAGATGCACTTCCCATGTATCTGAGGAGCTACATCTCTTTCCAATTAAGAATCATTACACTAAGTGAACAAAACTCCAAGTTTCATTTTAACCTTAACCAAACTAATCCACAAAGCATGTGAGTGTTTTCAACAGCAGCTTCATCTCTCAGCAGATACTGAAGGACGTCAGCTTGAAGTCGCCAGTGACTCTGATGTAGTTAAAGACATCCATGCCAACACGGTTTGGGAAGTTGATTTCGTGTCCATCAGGAAGTTCCGCCTCAAACATGTCCACATTCAGTTTCAAAACAATCTAAAATAGGAAAAGAAAAAAATCTTAATCTTAGCCTTTTTCCTAAAACCATTTTGCAGGACTTTACGTCAAGTATCCTGAAGGCAGATTCCCTTACCTTGACGGTTGTGCCCCTCTCTAAAGGGTTGTATATTTCCCGTTTCTCTTGGCCCCAGCTACCAGCGGTCCTTGAGTTGCACACAAGCACAGCACCATCGGTGTCGTCATGGAAACGAGGGTTGAAGTGCAGCGCCAGGTCCTCCTCATTACAGCCGAGATCTATCTGGAATCTAAGTTCACACGAGAGATGCAGTGTTAACATCCAGAGCTTATAATACAACAATAAACTATAATATGTCTTGATATATTCAAACACTATAAGCATGTCATTTTATTTAGTGACGAGGCTGATATTAAATACATGCCCTATGTTTAGTCAACATACCTCTCAGCATCATATGGAATCAATCCCTTTATTTTTAGCTTATCTCCAGGATGCAGAGCCACATTCTTCAGTTCAAGTTGCTGAAAAACATCATCAAAAACAGGTTTTAGTTCTAATTGGTTTTAGAAACTAAAATTGTATTGTTGGTTATAATGGAAGCAGACTTTTGAACAATCAAAAAAATGCTATAGGATGGTAAATAAAAGCAGCCACAGATGTATTCTTACCATTTTCATGTTTTGGTGTCGGAGTCTGACGAACACAGGCACAGTCAGAGGAGGAAAAAGTAAGTGATGTGTGATGGTGGAGCTTCACTGCTTTTATAATGTAGAGCACAAAGGACACAATGAAAGGTTGTTTCAAGGAGTGACAATGTGGCTATGTTTTCATCATCACAATCAAGAAACCTCTTCTGTGCAGAGGTGCTGCGCTGCATAATCACATCTAATTTTATAAATACAATCAACTTCGTCTTTGATCAGTGACAGAGTAACACAATCTGAGGAGTTTGAACAAAAGAAATGCAGACTGAGAGTCTTTGTTTAGGTTCTTCAATACAATATTAATTACGTCAGAGAAAACACTCTTTTGTCTCCTCATGCTGAAACTAATAAAAGATGGTTTGGAAATAATCGTAATAATTATTTTAAAAAATCCAGTTTTGTCCACATTAGTTTAAACAGATCACAGAAAAAACACATTTATCTATTGACCTCAGCAGGAGAGGATATTTGAAACCTGGAGACCGGGCCATCTGACACCGTCAGACATTTTATTGTGTGAGTCCATAAAGTGACCACTGGAGGGCAGTAAAAACACGCTGTGTGAGAAACAAACCGTGCATCAACAGTCACACACTTTATGAAATGATTTTATCTTAATCCACTGGATGCCACAGGGATGCAGTTTCTAACTGTAAACCTTAAAAATAACACAACAAAATAAAATAAAGTTTAAATATTGCTCAAAGGAAACTTCCGCTGTGATACAGGAAGTGACAAAATAAAGTAAACAGAGGAGCTGTCAGTGGTCTCAGGCATTCAGATAAGCGACACCGGATTTTATAAAGAAATTAAGCTCGTTTATTCATGTTAACGGATATTTGTATGATTAAGTGGTGCAAACTATAATACAGGTAAGTCTTTACCGGGTCATCGACGTTTCTGGGCCAGTGGAACCTGATGTTAGCCCAGAGCTAATTAGCCACCGTTAGCAAGCGATTTCCTTGTTGATGACATAGCATTAACTATGATTACAATCGTAATGCTACTGTAGATGTACTTCCACAGATGTCTTTGCGTTCGGTTTAAGTGTCACGTGGATTAGGATCACGTTTACTGGGTGATGCCAGATAGTTAGCATGTGCTGCTAGTCACCAGCTGTCAGTGGACGTGCAGCAGAGGCTAATATCTCTGAGTCAGTGTCGGCGTCCTGATGGAGATCACTGCAAATCGAGCTTTTTCCTCATTTAAATTATATTTTATTTTTGTGAGTCAGTGTTGTGTATGTCAGTGGCAGCTCAGACTTGTGTCGTGTTCACTCACTCGCATGTTTTACAGGGACAGGAGTGTCGCAGCCCTGTGGTGTTCGCAGACATGGACTATGAATTAGAGGAAGACAAACTGTGAGTCACAGTTATGTGGAATTTGAATATCAGACGTCTAATCCAAGTCCTGATGTAAACCTTGCACCCTTTACTGTCACTGATAAGCACTTAGGATTTTTTTTTAAACATTTTGACACAGTACTTGAAAAGTCTAAAAATCAGGATCAGTGAAATGCTGCACATCTCAGTGCATCTTTGTTTCTCCTCACAAGTGGGATTCCAACTGTACCGGGTACCGTGTCCCTGAAGAAAGATGGCAGTAACCTTATTGGCATCAGCATTGGTGGTGGGGCACAGTACTGCCCTTGTCTCTACATTGTCCAGGTAGGTACAAATCCCACTCATTATTACATATATATATATATAATGATATGTTTGATTAAGTCAGGGGGAGGGGGAGCTGCTGGGTCTGTGCGTTATTGGTACCTGTGTCAAAGTGGTTTTCTGTTGTCCCACAGGTGTTTGATAACACTCCGGCGGCTCTGGAAGGGACGCTGGCAGCAGGCGACGAAATCACAGGCGTGAACGGGAAACCGGTGAAGGGAAAAACTAAAGTGGAGGTGGCCAAGATGATTCAAGCTGTCCAGGTACACAGACGTCTGGGGATGGAATCACAGTACATAGAGCATTGCGCTGCAAGGATACAGTCAAGTGGCTTATTTACGCCTACAGTTCTTGTGGAAACGTGAGGTCCTCACAGTTAGTATTTGTAGAATAACATAGAAAATTCATTTGGGCTAATCTAATTCCGATTGGTGGCTGTCGAGTGCGTTTTTGCCTCACACACACTAATGTGGTAAATAAATAAATTGGAATGATCCTTAATTTCAAGTTAAACCAGTCAAAACAACAGTTAAAATATCAGCAAATTAAAAATAATAAAAAAAAGGCAAAATGAGCACATATGAAAAGAAAGTTACTCACATTTTCTGTGTCCCGCTGTGGATTGAACGGTCCAACAGTATGCCAGTGCACACCGACCTATGGACTGAAGAGAAGTAGGACTTAACTGGCGTTCCAAACCATGCTGAAGGGGTCAGGGCAATAGCCCGCAGCATTCGCTGTAACGTCACCAAAGAAGAGTGGCTGTGTTGCTTTTGTCATCCATTGTTCCCATAGAGGAAAAAAAATCCATGACTTCCTGCCTGGTGGATTAAACAGAGGGTTCAGTGTGGAATGTGAAGGATTAGATTGTGTCGCTGTTATGCATTCTCGGCAAATACCAAAATGAAAATTGCAAGCATTTTTACCACTTAATAAGATAAAAAAAATAATGTCTGATTTGCTACTATATAAATAATAATAATTCGTTTTTTTTTTTTATATGTTGTATGTTTTTTTGTTATCAGGCAGAAGCAACGATCCACTACAACAAACTGCAGGCAGATCCAAAACAGGGGAAGTCTCTGGACATAGGTATATCCTCCACCAAACACATGCACAAACTCGTACTGAATTTTATTCTAGACCCATTATTTGTTTAGAATGCTCTCTCCGTTTTGTGTGTTTTAGTGCTGAAAAAGGTCAAACACCGGCTGGTCGAGAATTTGAGCTCAGGCACGGCAGACGCTCTTGGACTCAGTAGAGCTATTCTCTGCAACGGTTAAGAGTTTATTTGTCTATTCAAATAACATTTCATACGATACATTCGAAGTTGACTTACGTGAATATACGTCATTTCACAGATGGACTGGTCAAAAGACTGGAAGAGCTGGAGAAAACAGCAGAGCTCTACAAAGGTACAAAGAACAGTTCAATTATACTGTATACAGTAAATTAATTGGAAAGAGTGTATTTGAGAGGGATTACTCACACTTGACGACTAATAATTACAGAATTAGTTAATTGATGCAATTAAGATGAGTATTATAATATTACAGATAGTGTATGTTCAAATCATTGTGGCATTATTTCTGTGTTTGCACGCAGGCCTCATGGAGCACACGAAGAGACTGCTCAGAGCTTTTTTTGAGCTCTCTCAGACTCACAGAGGTTAGTCACCCATGTTCAGAATCAGAAAATGAATATTTTTTTCTTCTTCTTCTTCAGTATATCTGAATTGATCTCAATTGTCGTGTGTCTTAATATATCCGATTTTTGATTTCCTTCAGCGTTTGGTGACGTTTTCTCCGTCATCGGGGTGCGCGAGCCCCAGGCTGCAGCCAGCGAGGCGTTTGTGAAGTTTGCCGATGCTCACCGCAACATCGAGAAATATGGAATTCAGCTGCTGAAGACCATTAAACCAGTGAGTACAGTTTAAAGTTTGCGTTGAAAGCCTTTTTTGGCTCTCTGACCCTTCCGACTGTCTCGCTGCACAGATGCTCCATGACCTGAACACCTACCTCCACAAGGCCATACCCGACACAAAGCTCACCATCCGCAAGTACCTGGATGTCAAGTTCGAGTATCTGGTGAGGCCACAGCTCTCCGGCACGGTGCCATTTCTCGAAAATGGTGACACAACATCACCGGCCGTTAACAGATATAATAATGTTCAGTCCTTGTGCTTTCAGTCCTACTGCCTAAAGGTGAAGGAAATGGACGATGAGGAATACACTAGTATTGTGAGTAAACATTTGAATTGTAGTGTGAAGACGGAAATGAGTGTACGCAGGGATAAATGTGCGTCCGTCTACAGGCCATTGGAGAGCCCCTGTATCGCGTGAGCACCGGTAACTACGAGTACCGCCTGGTGCTGCGGTGTCGGCAGGAGGCTCGGGCCCGCTTCGCCAAGATGAGGAAGGACGTTCTGGAGAAGATAGAGCTGCTGGATCAGAAACACGGTCCGTAACTGAATTTTTTCTTTTGTTATTTGTAGCTGTTCCCTACACTGTCGACGCTTGTGTTTTCGTGACAGATCTTAAAAATGTGTGCATTTCCCCAAATTGTCCAGTTGGACATATTTAAAAAAAAAATAGAGTTTAAAAAAGAATATATAAAAACCTGTGGTTCTCATCTTATCAAAATCACCCAATAATCATTTCAATAATAAGAGGTTTGTTCTCATTACCGCTCCTTCATCTGCAGTCCAGGACATCGTGTTCCAGCTGCAGCGCTTCGTCTCGGGCATGTCCCACTACTACGACGAGTGCTACGCCGTCCTGAAGGAGGCGGACGTCTTTCCCATTGAAGTGGACCTGTCCCGCACCATGCTCAACTACAGCAGCCAGTCGTTGTCCTACGCCGAAGATGAAGAGTTGGAGGAGGAGGAGGAGGAGGAAGAAGGAAGAGGCAGAGAGGAAGGAGGAGGCAGACGGGCAGAGAACGGCGCTGAGAAACTCATTGACGATGAATGAGTGTGTGTGTGTGTGTGTGTGTGTGTGTCTTTTGAGAAGATTAGTACTACTGTAAAACTGCTGCTGTAACACGGTATACTCATCTGTTGGTGTGGTTAATCACACACACAACTTTCCAAGCTTTTTTTTTTTTCTTTTTAAACACTATTGTCATCCACACACGAGGAAGAAGGCAACTTGAACTAAACATGGATTAAAGGTTACACACTGCGGAGTAGGATCTACCGTATGTACATAGGAGTTGTGCCTTCTTCGCTTTCAGTTTAAAGGAGTCCAACAAGTCTGGGTCTGTGTTCCAATGTGCACACGGTGGATTGTAAAAGTTTGACAGGTTTTTTGTTCGTTTTTTTATGTTATGTTACTTTCTGCTGCATTCTTGGAGAGAGGGACCTAAAATATAGGATTTTGTGTTCATGGTTTTGTTTCACTACAAGGGAATGATTTTCTCGTAACAAAAACTGACAAATGAAACTGGAAGATGAATATATAGAATGTGACTGACACAGTTACGACTGTAGACTGAAGGAAACAAATACTACATGTAAATATACAAATATATAGAAAAGGGTATAAAAATGTAGTGATTTTCTTTCTCGTCATTCCATTTTATTTACTTCAAAATACATATTTGAAAGTTTTAATGGGAAAGATGAATTTCACATGATGAAAATATTTATTCCGTTCTGTGACTCTGTTCTGTCTGTGAATTTTTTATATTTCTGAAGGTTGTGCATTTTCATGATTTTATTCTTCTTGGCATTTGTGTGCGTGTGTATGGTTTTGTTTTTTCTGCATAACTGGAATATAACTCATCGCGCAGAAACCTTCTTCATGTTTTGTTTCTGATGCGCAGGTTGGCTCATAAACAACGGCGGTAAATTGACTGTAATTGCCAGACTTATATCAACAGTTGTTTTGTACCCAGAATAATATGAATAACTTCAACATTTGGACAATGTGACATTTTATTCTTTATCTTTAATTCTCCAGAATTGTTGAGGTTCTCTTTCACTACGTTGTTTTAATTGTGAGTAGTGCGCCCAACACACACGCACACGCACACGCGCGCACACACACACACACACATTCCTACATTAAGTCCTATAGTAATGTGTAGCCTCATGGAGCAAATGTTTAAGACAATGTTAGTTCCTTGGTGTGAGATTTAAGGTTAAAAATACCATCTGGGATGATGGGTATTATTCCCATACGTGGTTTGAGAATTAAAAATAACCCGCTCCTTGCGAGTGCCCAGTTCCCTGTTCCCCTCAGCCAATCAGGAGCCGCTCCGCTCCACCGACGCTCCTGAGCCTCAGCTCCGGTTAAAAAAAACAAAAAAACGATTTCCTACTCACACACTGATCCATGTCTCCGTCCCGAAGACTCTCCGGCTGTAGACTGTTCTCCCCCCGCCATGGAGAGGCTGTGTTGGCTGCTGGTTTTCGGGTTGGTTGTTGGGACCTCCGCAGACCCTGCAGACCGTAAGTAGGTCGCGCACGAGGGAAATCACGCGCGGACTTGCCGAAGGAAGGACTTTTTTTTTTGTTTGCCTACTGTCTTTATTGCTCAGTCAGATGCAGTGATTTATGGTTATGGCAACAACCCTACTCCCAGCAACCCCACACTCGCACGAAGGCTCCTGTCAGAGAAATAATTGATTTTACTTTCATTTTCGATGATTATTATTATAAATCCATGTCAAAAAATGTGACTATTAGACATTTCCACAGAGACGGAAACACTTAATAAATGGGACTTACCTCTTCCCGTCTTGTGACCCTCAAATGTCCAAGAAGTCATGAGTAACTGCAGTCTAAAAAATATTAAAGGAGAGTGGAACATATGGGATTGATCAATACACCGTCACAACATGAGAATGTCCCAGTATCAGCTTTAAATGCATCAGTCGTACTTGTTTTAAAGACTTGGTGGACGTTCTTTTGAGGTTGTGCGAGGGATCAGGTTTTGGTGTATTTTTTTGGTTGCGGTTTCTCCTCAGAGATGACGGCAGGCACGGTGTACTGGGATCCCCAACACAAGATGGTCCTGCTGAAGGAAGGCGTGCTGGAGACTGAGGGGGGCGCGTACGGATTCCTCAATAACACTCTGTCCACTACTGGGTGGAGTGTCCTGGAGATCCGAGCCGGTTACGGACAAGCGCTGGAGAACGACGAGACCACCTTCTTCCTGGCCGGCTACCTCGAAGGTTTCCTCACTGCACAGTCAGTACCGTGACATTTCATAAGGTCCCACGTATGTCACTCAAACATGAGGATAATCAAAACAAATACAGGTCGGGGGTCGCGTGTGTGGCACAGAGGCCGCTGTACTCCTAATCTTAAAGTGCCAATGACTGAACACTATCAACAATCCAATGTAGTATTTCTATGCATTTCCAGGCAAATGATGGACCACTACACCAACATGTACCCGCAGCTGATCCACGACCCGAAGGTCCTCGTCTTGGTGCAGAGCTTCATGGAGTGAGTCTGTCAAAAATGGCCTACATTTGCCATAGTGGTTGATAATGATTTATTTTATTTTTTTCCCCCTTTGGCCCCAAAGGTGATTAGGCTGAACCAAAGCGGGTTGTTCAACTAAACACACGTTTATTTTTAAATAAATAAATAAAAGGCCACAGGCGTGATTCAGAGCTTAGGGCTCTTCCCACTTTGAGAGGGAGGAAGTTGCAATAACCTCAGCTTACAAACATTACTAAAAGTGATGCAAATGTTCAGACCAAAACAAGAGAGAAAAAGAACTGCAATATTCCTCTCCTCTCCCAAAGTAAAATACTAAACTCACAACAAGGGACAAACCTCTATTTCCACAGGAGGCCTCGACAACACAAAACAAAGCCAACACTTTCCTACCCAAAAGGATTGGTCCGTATCCCACATGAGCCCCACTCGTTCAACTAAAATTAAATGTATTAAAAAAAGAAGAAGAAGAAGAAGTTAGTTGTTAAACAATCAAACTATAAGCAAAAGCAAACACTGTGGAAACCATTGAGGAAAGAGTGAGTGGGTTAAATGCCACCAGCCTATATCGCGCAGCAGACCAGGTGAGGAGAATCACTCTGACGAGCAGACTCCCACCAGGGAAGGGTCTGATCACAGCATGCGTTTCCATCAATGTAAAGCGCCACAGGAAATGGGTTCGATTATTATACTTTCAGAAAAAACATATATTGGCTTCTGTATCTTTATAAAGGCCTGAGCCTTTATTTTGTCACATTGATATTAGGTGTTTATTATTATTTATGTAAATGAATGTTTATTACATTACAGCAAATTATTGAAACACAATATACAAAGAGGAAACAAAATGTCTCTCTGTTGCTCACAGGAAGCAGGATTCATGGGTGAGAGAGAGAGTGAAATACAACAAGAGCTCCGATCCTCTGTGGAGACACGCAGGCTTCATCGTAGCCCAGATGGACGGACTGCAAGCGGGAGCCAGAGACTGGGCCAAGAAACAAGGGAAAAAGGTATGAAAGGGCCAAATGATGAAAATGAAAAATAAATAAAATAAATATGGAATATAAAAATGCGACGTTCTGGCCACATTTCAACAGCGCTCTACCTAGTTCTCATTTGAAATGAGGAACTGCCAATGCAAACAACAAGTTGTCCTGAATAAGCTGCATTCTGACTGACAGCTGTTTATCTGGTGGCCTTTCCCACAGCCCCTGTCCCTGTTTGCCGTCCAGTTCCTGAACGCGGTTGGAGACCTGTTGGATCTGATCCCGGCCTTGGTCCCGGACTCCAGTCCCCGACTCAGAGACTTCAGACTCCCAGGGATGGGACACTGCTCTGCACTCATCAAGGTCATATATATATATATATATAAC
>JAFBJU010000933.1:1199-157476 GCA_016785305.1 Colistium nudipinnis | reverse complement strand
TAAACCAGCCATTTCAAGATCAATTTTAATATATGCAGTTCAAAATAATCAGAATAATAATACTGAGAAAAAATGTAACTATACTTTCACAAATATAACCCTGTAATTTAGCCTTAAGATTTGAGTGACTTCTGAAACAGGAAAAACACGACCTCTGACCCTAAAGTTCTTCTTATCCGAGTCACACTGACACATTTACCAATAATAATGATGATAAAAAAATAAAAAAAAAGAAGTTGAATCCTGAATTTTGAGATTAACCTGTTGTGCTTTCTTCCTCAGATGCTACCCGGCTTTGAGAACCTGCTCTTCGCCCACTCCAGCTGGTACACGTACGCTGCCACCATGCGGATCTACAAACACTGGGACTTCCACATCAGGGAGCCCCACACGGCCACTGGGAAACTGTCCTTCAGCAGCTACCCTGGTATGTAAGCCCCAGGTATAAATAAAGTAATATTAACGACAGGTGTAATCACTCACAAAAAAAGATAAAAATAAAATTGGATTGTGATGTCTGATTGTACATATTGACAGCTTACCTTCCTCTTCCAGGTTTCCTGGTGTCTCTGGATGACTTCTACCTCCTGGGCAGTGGTCTGATGATGACCCAAACCACTAACAACGTCTTCAACTCCTCCCTCTTCGACTCCGTCTCCCCCCACAGCCTGCTGGCCTGGCAGAGGGTCCGGCTGGCTCACGGTCTGGCACGCACCGGTGAGGAGTGGGCCAAAACCTTCTCCCGGTTCAACTCTGGTGAGTGCTGATTGTGTATTTGCGTGAGGACAGGCTCCGTTAGCAGCCGGTCACAAGAAGGATACATGTCATCACTTGTGTAGGCACATACAACAACCAGTACATGGTGCTGGACCGGAGCAGGGTGAAGCTGGGCCACAGGGTGGATGCTGGCGCTCTGACTGTGGTGGAGCAGATCCCCGGCCTGGTGGAATACTCGGACCAGACTCAGGCTCTTCGCAGAGGTAACAACACATCCCATAATATATATAATAATAATAATAATAATAATAATAATAAGTATGATAAAGTACAAAATGTAGTGATTCAGATTTAGAATAATAATAACAATAATAATAATTATTATTATTATTATTATTATTATTATTATTATTATTATTATTATTATTATTATTATTATTATTTTATTTTTTTTCCAAGGTTAAATAAATGTTCTAATTCTATTTTTATTTTTTTTTAAGTTAAATATTTATATATTTAGATTTTTTCCCACCGTTAGAGTTTCATTGGCTGCCTCCTGTTAACCTGCAGGTTACTGGCCGTCCTACAACGTCCCTTTCCACCAGAGGATCTACGAGCTGAGTGGTTACGGGCAGATGTGGGAGGAGCACGGAGAGGACTTCTCTTACGATCTCTGTCCGAGGGCCAAGATCTTCCGTCGTGACCAGGCCGCAGTGAAGGACCTGGAGTCCCTGAAACGCATCATGAGGTTCAACGGTATGTGTGTGTGTGTGTGTGTGTGTGGGGCTCTGTCTGTCTTTACTGGCTTATGAACCAAAAATGATGTGGCAGCATTTCTCACCAGGATAGTTTTAAATATTGTCTCTCCAATTGCGTCAATGTGTGTGTGGTTATTTAGTTTGTCTGCATTATTTTCAGATTACAAGAAGGATCCTTATTCTAAAGGGGACCCCTGTAAGTCCGTCTGTTGCCGTAACGACCTGAGGTCAGAGCGTCCTTCGCCAGGAGGATGCTACGACTCCAAGGTAATGCCCCCCCCCCCCCCCCCCCCCCCCCCCCCCCCCAGGTAATGCCCCCCCCCCCCCCCGTCTCTGAAATCCCCTTCTTTGTGGTTTCAAATGTGTTTTATGACCTCAGATGTTTCCACACGTGCGTGCGTGTGTGTGTGTGTGTGCGCGCACGTGTTGTTTTCCGTCCAGGTGACGGATTTCCAAATGGCCGAGGACTTTGGCGCGGAGGCGGTCAACGGGCCGACCACGCAGGACGGACTGCCGCCGTTCCTCTGGGATAAATTCAGCAACATCAGCCACCGCGGCCTGCCGGCGTTTTACAACTTCACCTTCGTCAAGATGCAACCGCTTCTCTTCACTCCATGAAGTGCGAGTGGCTGCGAGGGAGGGAAAACAGAGAGAGAGAGAGATGCTTTCATTCATTTCCATCTGTTTCTGTTTCGGTGCATTTATATCGACACAATGATTTTACTCTACCAGACATTTCGTCCAGCCAACATGTGCTTTCTTTTTAATTTATGCGTCTGTTAAAATTCCAGTTTGTCCCTCCACCGACATAAAATGCATATTTTTCCCTGAGAAATCGGTTAAACTGCCAGGCTGATTTTTAAATCACTCTGTTCATGCACATTTTACTCAGGGTATGATTTATTCACGCTAGAATCAGAAGTGGGGTTTTTTTTTTCATATATCTGCCGCCATGTTTGCCTTGTACACGGAGGTGTAGGTTTGTGATTTTATAAACTGAAGAATCAATGCCATACGTCACTGCTGTCGTGTGTGTGTGTGTGTGTGTGTGAGTGTGCATATGGGAACATGATCATTTTGGATGGTAAATAATTATTATTAGAATCAGTACTCAGGGCAGTTGGTCTTCTCCGGGGATGGGGTGTGTGGGCATATTTTTTTGTACTGTGCAAAAAATAAAAATGTCTTATTAAGCCTGTGCACATTTTGACATGCTTCTATTTCATGCATTGTTGATTCCATTCCGTTTTTATTGTTTTTTTTGTTCATGTTTTCTTTTGCCTTGGCCACTTTTAGCCATTTAAACCATCAATCCTGTTGGTGCCGTTCTACATCGGTTGCAAATGTCGTAATTTCGCAGTGGGAGGACTGAGGCGCTTTAGGGTCAGGACCGGGTTTGTTTTTGATACAAAGTGTGAGCTCGCTCTGCCCCCCAGAGACAAAGTGATTCAGCCTTTCCTCTGAAATGGAGGAACTGAAACATCTGAGACACATCGTCACATCCCTCCACCGTGTCCCTCACAGCTCTGTCTTCAACTGCTTTTTTTTTTTTTTTTTTTGGTTCTTGTTCTGAAATGGAGGAACTGAAACATCTGAGACACATCGTCACATCCCTCCACCGTGTCCCTCACAGCTCTGTCTTCAACTGCTTTTTTTTTTTTTTTTTTGGTTCTTGTTGTTTGAGTCACACAACACACACGTTTAGAGGGAGGACACGCACTGCAGCAGGTCTCCTCTCAGCTCTCAGACATGGCCAAGAAGGCCTGTGCCCCCGGACACAAGTGGGACAACCTCCTTAACACCTGTGTCCCCAACAAAACCCTCGTTAAGACTAAATCAATAACGGGTGAGTTCAATTCAAAAACTATTATCTATAAATATTTGATTTGCCTCTGAGCAGAGCTGCTGTGCTAACGTGTGCTTTTATAGAATTTGCATATATGACCTCTTGGCATGTTAAAAATGAGTCAAATCTTTTGCAACACTATAGAATGTAAAGTATTTTTCTGTTGATGTTACCCTCAGAGCCGCCTCCAAAGACCGTTGTGGACCAGGGGAGGAACACAGCTCCGGCTGCCCCGGCCGGCACGATGATGTTACTGAGTCCGGCTCTGTGGATCTTCGTGGTTCTGGCCACAGTGGGCTCCATCTTGGTTCTGGTCCTCTGGTTCATCATTTACAGACGGCAAAGCGGACACAGCAGCACCCCAGGCAAGGACACCTGTAAATGATATGACACAAATGTGTTGCTCAATCCCTTTAAATATTAAATGTATTTAAAGTGTTGGCGCTTAGTTCAATGATTTAATTCGGAAAACATTAGATCTAATAATTTACCTTCAAACTCCAAACTCTTCCTATAGAATCAACAGTCGTATGCGTATTACTATTAAAGCGTGTCATTTTTAAACATTTATCCAGTGGGCTGGGTATCGTGAGGTCACGGGCAGGCTGCAGGTGATGAAGTGGGAGGTTCATCACAGTAGAAACTCCAGTTTCTGTTCTCGTCTTCTCTCTGGTCCCATGTGTCTGCCCCGCTCTCTGAGGCGCTATTCTGGTTCCAACACACATCCGTTGGTTAGGCAGGCAGAATTAGATCTGCACATCATCTTGAAAAACACATAAACGGACAAAGGGACATTCGGGGAGGTACTCAAATCAGATTCACCTTTACCTGGTGGACCGAGAGAGAGAGATTATGATATAAAGCTGGATATTTGAAAGCTGGCAATGTCTGTATTTACTTTTTCGAAAACTATATCTAAAAATATATGACCATACTTTAATCCTCATGTTGTAAAGCCTGTGTGCAGGCTCAATCCAGTTATACAGGTAACGAGGAGAAGGTACATTCACTATCACTAACATTCTTCTCTACTGATTGAGCAAACTGCCAGACAATAGACCTTTATCCCCAGAACGAGCAGGAATGTAGAATAGATCTAGATAAGCAGAGTGAAGGTATTCAGCTTTGCCAGCTAAAAACAAAACACACACACACACACATTTATTTGTGAGATCATGCACCGGTCCCATGCTTGGTTTGTACGTTTATATATATATATATAAGTTTTCACCCATACGACGGTATGAATATAACAAAAATATAACAAAATAAACAGTATCTGTCATTTCCCGATTTGCAGATCAAAGTTATACTCGGTGCAAATAAACATTTGTGTTGTTTTGTGTTGCAAAAAGGTGCAGAGCCAGCACAGGAACCTTTACACAAAACCGAGACACAAGCCCCCGTCCACTCACTGCTTTCAGACAGGAGCAGTGAGGCGGAGGTGTTCTACGGAGCAGCAGAAGAGGCCCCGTCCCCCTGTGCTCATCTGCACCTCGGGGCCCGAACGGGCTTCGTCACGTGCACGAGCACCGCAAAGCATGCTGGGAAAGAGGGGGGCCCGGGGCTGCATGTGTGCGACGCGATGAGGGAGCACAGGATCCCACTTCCTGCCACGGAACTGGGCGGAACTGCGTTAGTTACAACTAAAACTGTATAAGATTGTGTGCGTGTGTGTGTGCGTGCGTGCGTGCGTGCGTGGGTGCGTGCGTTCGGCGTGACTGCGTGCGTGTCCAATCTGTATTTTGAGTACAGGACAAACTTAGAATATTTTGATTGTGATGTGCGATCAAACATTTTGGGTAACTTTCTTTTTCTACTGTGTTTTAATGTTTTTAAAATAATGTTGGACTTTGAATTACAACTGTTGTTTGACAGATTTATTATTGTATAATGTACATTAGTGTCAGGTAAAGCCATGTGAGGGCATGTGTAGTTTTAATGTATTTAATTTTTCTGCCTAAACTCCAAACAAAGACATGTCTTTGCCATACTTCAAACATCCTTTAATAAGACACCAAAACCAAAATAATCACAGAAATATTTTGGATGTGCTGAGAACATTGCTGTGGTACAAAAGAGAAATATTCTTGACGAGTATTGTGAAGATACAGTTCCACTGTCTTTGCAGCAGAAAAAAAAAACAAGGCTATTTACACGGTAAATAATTTTGTCAAACTTTCTCAATTAGTGAGCTCCCAGCCGGCAACATCTAAAACATACACGGAAAAACTGTTCAGAGTAAAGTCGAGGAGAGCACATTTAATTTCATACATCAGCATTTGTTTTTTCTTATCAAGGAGAACTGACCCTTTCATTTGTTAATAGCGCTCAAAGGAAAATCCTCCCAAAGCAACTCAAGTCGGATTGATAGTTTTTAGAATAGGAAAATGTGAGACTTTGGCGCCCCCACGTGTTGAAATAGGAAACTGCAGAACTATGCCAGATATAGACTTATACACCTTAAATGTCAGTAGTCTCATGATAGATTAAAAAAAAAACATATTGCCTGTGCTTTTTCCTCTCTCTAGGCCAGTTTTACTGTGGTGTTTCTTTTACAATGAATAAAAGATCAAATGCAATGATGTCGAATTTTGCGTGAAAATGTGTCGCTGCCACACAATAAAACAGAAAAAGGCTTCAATTCCAGCACTTATCTTACAATGTCAGTAAGTGGAGCTTTGCATTTAACAAGGGGAAAAAACGAAAATTAAGGTGACCGCGGGATGAGAGGTGAACATACGAGTCTCCCCTTTGACACGCCTGCTGGTTCCACAGCTGATCCCCCACTCACCTCCGCATCCTGTGGATGAGCCAATGAGCTTTCCCGTAGAGAAACCCTGGCCGAGCCGGTTACAGGTCCTGAGAGTTCCCCTTGTGGTCACAGGTAGGTGCTGGGGATGTCGGTGACAGCCAGGTGGAAGTACTCCGGCAGGCCGTCGCTCTGCACGCTGCTGCCCGTCTCCCTCCGCCGCACCTTGGTGGACAGCGTCTTCCTCTTTTCAAAGCCCTCCCGTCCGCCGCCGCGCTTCTCCAGGCTGGACACGATCATCTCCGCCAGGTCCTGCTGCAGCCGCTGGAAGTTCTCCCTGAGACGGAGGGACGCCAGGATTTTATTTTGTGGTTTGTATAAGTCACCATCAGAGGATTTGTTTGGGTCCACACTAGGGTGGGGGGTGTTGTGAAGTGTACTCACGCTGTCGGTGGTGTCGGCAGGTTGTATTTCCCCCCAGTCACGCCTGTTAACCAGTAAGTCATCTCTTTACCTTTGCCCTGTGAGTCATTTACACACAGACACACACACACACACACACAAGATATTAAACTGATAATAACAATCTCCGTGGTTTATACTGGCTTGTAAATTCCTGGGTAGGTGAAAAAAAAAAAAAAAAGGAGAAAGCAAACTCTTACCTTCAGGTACGTCTCTCCTCTCTGTTCATATTCAAACTGGCAGTCTGTCCTCTGCAGGATGCTGATGGTGGACTGGCTGACGTGAATTCTCAGAGCTGGAACAAAAACGAGTCAAACCCTCAGATTATTGATCGATGCGCATAAAGCCGCAAACATTCCGAGTGTGTGTGTGTGTCTCTTACGCAGGCCTGTGGACTCCATGCGCGAGGCGGTGTTGACGGTATCTCCAAACAGGCAGTAGCGAGGCATCTTGTTCCCCACTACTCCCGCCGCACACGGCCCTGAACACAGATACAAACAAACATTCTTCTGTTTATTCTTCGTTTGCCAATTTATAATTCGCAAAAAATATAGTAACCGAGGAATTACCTTCCATCAGATAAAAAAAAAAGAAAAAAGAATTTCCCTCACCTGAGTGCACACCAATACGGATCCACAGTGGGATGCCGGGCAGATGCTCCAACTCAAAGGTCCCCACAAATGACAGGATGTCCAGGGCCATGTGTGCGATGTCCACGGCATGTCTATTTCCGTTGCGTTTGGGCAAACCCGAGGCAACCATGTAGGCATCTCCTATGGTCTCCACCTGAGAACAGATTGAAATTGTTCAATCTTACCAAAAAAAAACGCCCATTCATCCAGCGGGACACAAAATCCAGACCGATCAGAAGATTATAATGGCTTAAAAAGTGAAATGCCTTATAGACGTCGTGGCCGTCCAGGATGCTGTCAAAGTTCTTGTAGATGTCGTTGAGCATGTCCACCACCTCCATGGGGGTGCTGTAGTGGCAGAGCGTGGTGAATCCCACGATGTCGCTGAAATAAACCGTCACCTCCTCAAACAGCTCCGGCTCCACTCGGCCCGTCTCCTTCAGCGAGCGCACCACCGGGCTGAGAACAGAGAAGAGTGGAGCACTTTGATTGAATACAAGCCCACAGCGCTCGACCCGTCTCCGCTTCCGGCCTAACCCTGGGCGAGAGCACCAACCCACCGGGGGAGGAGCATAAAGTTGAGGCGATCGGCTCGGTCCCTCTCGGCTTTGTACAAAGACGTCCTCTCCTCCACCAGATGCTCAAGAGTGCGGGAGTAGTTCTGCAGGCGGCGGATCAGATTGTCCATGTACGTCTCCGTGGCCTGGTTGTGTAGGTTACTGTGAGAAAGAAAGACAAATTCAGGGCAAACACGATGAGAAATTCATTACACATAATGCATGAGAAGAGTGCTGCATTATATATTACTATGTATTTATTATTATTATTTATTATCTAGCAATACATTGATCAACATATACTATATGTGGACACCTCTGTCTTTTTTGCCCCAGCATAAAGTCAAATCTTGTATATATATATAAATGTCCTGTTTTCTGGTGTCCACATATTGCCCATGTTGTTATAGATGATATAGAGGAGGATTTAAAGTTTCCCTCAACAGATGTGTTGTGTTGACGTACCTGAAAATCTTACCCAGATTTACTTCTATCCTTTTAAAATCTGGCCTCCGTTCTGGGTCTTCATCCCAGGAGTTCTTTATGAGCATATACAACTGAGCACGCACACACACACACACACACACAAGCAGACAAAAAGAGAATCCGAGTGTGAGGTGATGAACTTTAATCTCAGTATGTGAAATGTTAGAAACAGACTAACTCTCACCTCTATTTCCCTCTCCGATGCACTGTCAAAGTTGAGGTCGGGTCTGAACACAGTGAAATCGGTGGGAAACTGCACTCGGTGGATTTTCTCTGAGGGCAACAAGGTCAACGGAGTGAATACATTCCAAATAAACGGGAGTAAATGGGTTTATCTTGTTGTTTATCTACCCGCAATATTGGAGCAGTGCTGCGTGTAGAACGGAGCGCGTCTCATGATGATCTCATGGGCGATGACGGCATAGCTGTAGACGTCGCCTTTCTGGGACACCCCGCCTTTACGGAGATGCTCCGGGGCGGTCCACAGATCTGGGAGAGATTCAAGATTCAAGCATTTATTGTCAAATGTACATTGTACATTGAAATTCTGTCCACTCTCAACGCCAGAGGTAATAATAATAATAAAAATATAAAATAAAAAGTTAAAAAAAAAAAAAAAAAAAAAGTAAAATAAATAAATGCCGTTTGAAAAGAAAAATACAAAAATACACAGGTGTAAATAAATGGCAGTGCAACCACAGCAAACAGTGAAATAAGTAGTCCAAAAAAGAAAAGGCGGAGGAGGGGCTTATGCTCTCCGTCTACAAAATCTATCCAGCATACTCAGTGATGGTGAAAAGTCTTCCTCTCACCTCTGCCTGGATTTAAGATGGTGTGGCAACCAAAGTCTGTGATCTTCACCACCATGCGGTTGTCCACCACGCAGTTGGTGGACTTGAGGCGTCCGTGCTTTTCGATATTACTGGAGTGGAGATAGGACATGCCCTGTGGGAGATAAAAAAAAAGAAAAATCATAATAAATAATGTGACAATGTGGGGAGATTCCTATTTTGTCCTCTATGGAGAAAAGCGACATGAACAGACAAGTGACTGAACAAAACAAATCATTTGACAAACCTTGGCTATGTCATACATGACTGATATCTTAAATTCCATGTCCATGAACGTTTCATCTGGGTAGGAGATCCTGTCATTCAGAATGTACTGGAAACACAGAAACATAGTTTAGATTTTCTTTTTTATTCAAATGTCAAATTTGGAATGTCTGACAAAGTGACTTTCCGCTCTCACCCTCAGGGAGCCTCGCTGACACAGCTCAAACACGCCAAACACGCCGTACTCGAACTTCACCGTGCCGTAGAACTTGGTCAGGTTGTAATAATCGATCCGCAGCAGCTGAAGCGTGAACGAGATCAAACATGGAGGTCGCCGGGAGCTCGGAATGTATACAATCTCAAGAGTTTTTAGAAAAACGCAGGGCGGTGTCTTACGGTGTTTAGCTCAATCCTCTGGTCCTCCGAGAAATCTCCGTCCGAGTGTTTCAGCTCTTTCAGGATCACCGGCTGAAAACGAGAGCGATCAAACACACACTCAGGCCCTTCCCGTGGTCATTTGGTAATTTTTTTTTTTTTTTCTTTTTTATGACTACATATTGATTTTTTTTGAGGGTCTAAAGGCACTACCTTCTTGTCATAGCGTCCGCGATGAGAGAAGTATGTGCTGTCCTTCCGCTTATCTTCATCGATCTGTTGCATGAATACACACACCATACGCACAGTGAGAGAAGAGTGGCGATTGTAGTGGTTACACAACCCGCTGCAGAGCGACACTGGGTAAATAAATACTCATTCTCAACTCAGTACACTCACACGCACATGTTAGAATTGACCAACATTTATTTTCGCCCCAGATGAAACCGGTGGTTCCTACACCTTTTTTTTTGTGTGTGTTGACCTCTGACCTTTAAAAGCGCCGGCCGTATATTTTGTGTTTGTGACCATCTAACGCTGTAGGAGACAGTTGATGGATGAGGCTGTTTACCTTCAGGGAGACTTCCTTCTCATCCAGCGGACATATCAGGTGCGGGTCGATATGAGACCACTTCTTCTGACTCAGCCGCTCTTTCCTGTTCTGCCTGGTTAGATCAGGTTTACACACACACACACACACACACACAATGAACACACAGTGGAATATTTGGTCAATGACATACTCTTACAGTCTACACAGGTAATAGTTGGGATGCAGCTGTGAGCTGTGGCGGCTCCACCTGTAGAAGATGAGAGCGATGGCCGTCACCACGACGACACTGAAGCTCAGAACGATCACAATGACATCCTGCATGTTTAAACCTGGAAGCGAACACACAACTGCGTTAACCACACACCATTCAGCCCAGGGCTTCCTGTGATAAAGAAAATATGAAACACACGCACACTCAACAATGCCACAAATGCCGCCATTTATAAAAACACCAGTGTGTGTGTGTGTGTGTGCGTGTGTCTTACTGTGTGGATTTTCTGGCACGTCGTTGGGCAGTCGGCCGTCTTTCCACGGCAGGATGGGGTTGGCGTTCACAAAGATGGATTTGTTCTGCGATGTGTCAAACGCTAGCAGGGTTTCATACTGGAGAGAAACAGAAAAAAAAAAACAGAGCGGTGATTTGGACTGCAAAAGAGGAAACTCTGAATGTGCAAACCACGGGGGGGGGGGGGGGGGGGGGGGGAGAGTGGTCTCACCTTTCCAGTGACAGGTGACGTGTAGATCATAGAGAAGTTAACATCGCGGTCACCGTATTCATCCAGCACATAGTATCCTCCCATACCTGCTCACAACAATGACATCATTTTAATTATTATTTATCATTATTTAAACAACCATGTAATTACAGTGACATTGTCGTTTAAATTGGATAAGCAGCAAAAAAATAATAAATAAAAGTGTGATATGAAGAGCCTCCTGAGAACCGATGTGTTCTGCTGGTCGCCTCCTGCACGTACCGTGGAAGGAGACGTTTCCAAACGGGTTGAAACTCAGAGGCACGTCGTCAGAGGCCTGGCTGCGCTGCTTGCTGAGCATTCTCTCTCGGAGCACTTTGCCAAGCAGCAGCGTTCCATCGTGATACCCAGCCACATAGTCATTTATCTGCCCCGGTACGAAATAGAATAGAGAGGAATTAGAGTCTATTGAATCTTTCACACACACACACACACACACGAGTTGTTTGTGAGTTGCAGCGGCGCACCGTGTTGTTTTGAGTGGAGTTGTATCCGTAGTTGTAGTTCCTCTGGGGCAGAGTGATCACCACCACGTCCTTCATACTCTTACCGGATGTTGTGTTGACATAATAGTCCGGGCTGGAGGCAGATCATTTCACATTAACAATCTCTGCATTGAGCTCTCACGTCACACTCCTGATCTCCACGGTAACGGTGCACAGAGAGGGGGGGGTATGGCTTACGTGTAAATATCGAGGAGAATAAACATGATGTCCTCGTGTATCTGGCCAAACTTTTCCTTAATTGAAACGATCTCCTTGCGGCTCCCACATAGGATGAAAACTAAAAAGAGCAAGAAAAACATTTGAGCTGGACTGTATATTTAAAAAAAACTAAAAAAGCATTGTGACACAAACTAGACACACACACACACACACACAGCAGCAGCCAAAGGAAAAAGACATAAGTCAAATAAAAGAGCCACAAACCCGGGTTCATTCAGCATCCATTTTGTGTCAAACAAACAGTCACTATATGCGTGTGGCGTAATTATGCATTTAACCTGTGCAACACCAGAGCAAATTTGCAAAAAAACACACATTTTGGCTCATAGTAAAAAAATAAATAAACTGACCCACCCCAGCATTTTATATTCTCATATTTTGGACTGTTTTTCAAGGAGGGGTGATAAATGTAACACAGAGAACCACTCACTGTTGCTGTGTCTCCTCTTGGCGTTCAGCGCGCCCTTCAGCTCGTCCTCGCCGCGCAGCATCTGTCTGTTTGTCCTGCTGGCAAAGTTGGCGGAGGGCGCCTCCAATGCATTGATGTACCTGGAGCAATTAAAAAAAAAAAGAAAATAAAAAGTCACTTGCTGGAGAAGCCTAGGGGGAATCCACACTGGTCCCCCAAAAGGGGAGCCGCAGTGCGCGGCGTCTCACCAGAAACAGTCTTCGGACACGTTGAAGGCGTTCTTGTAGACGTAGACGTTCTTCCAAACACCCTTGAATGGCAAAGTCTCCTTCATGAAGTTGATTAATAAGTCCGAGATCTTTCGCGCCGGAGGCAGAATTCGCGTCAGTTTGGGTTTGTAGTCACACGAGAGGCCGAAGCTCCCGGCTGAGATGATGGGAATGCTCAGGCTCAGGCCGATTTCGTCGCTAAAGGGCGTAAAAAGACAGGGAGCGAAAGATTTAAAAAAATTAATAAATCAGTCGGGTTGTTCAGTTGGTAAATGTAATAGGGAGATAAAAATAAAAAAATAATCATACTCACTCCACCAACTGAAATGTGGCGTAAGTGCAGGAAGGCCCCAGCATGACACATCCCACTTCATTAGTATCCTGTGTGGTACATGGAGTTATTGTGTCATCAGAGGCCTTTTTTTTTTGTATTAAAAAATATGACACACTCAGGGACTGTATGGAGTTATTTCACCATGAGCCTCTTTTCACTTTTCAAGTGTTTCAAGCGTAGGTGCAGAGTTGAATCATGTGCATTGTTCCCTTTTTCAATGCACAATAACACGACATGCGTACAAACCCCAAGGGGCGAGCGTGTTGCGTTGTGCAGCCAGTCTCTGAGAGAAGCACACTCACGTAAAGCCTCTTGAGGATGGCCACTCCCTCACAGCTGCTGCTGCCGCAGCCCTGCCGGTTGTACACGGTGGTGTTGAACCCGCCGAAGTTCGCCTTCAACCTGAAGCTCAACTCTGGAGTCATGGAAAGAAGATAAGAGTAATTAATACCTTTTAATCCTTAAGCCAATCTACCTTCAGATTAGATTAAACTCATTTATTATGTATTTGTGGGAATCTGTGACTTTGTTTTCTCTGACAGAGAACTACAAATATTAGGTCAAAAGGATCACCAGCCTCTCACAAATGATATAATATATAATGACTAATGTGTTTTATGACTTTAAGTAAATAAATCCTCTGAATGTATAGGCCACCTACTTCGTACCATATACATTTGGCTGTTAAGCAACACTTTTCCAAAAACAGATATCAAGAATATTAATTCAACCTCTACCAAGGGGATCACGATAATGGTTCCAGGGTTATACTATTGAGAATTTCTGGAAATTCTATGCCAGCAAATAAGCGCAATATATTTTTAATAATAAACAATAAAATACCAAGCACACAATTGTCCCTCTCACAGCCAGGAAGTGTCCCTCTATTTTTTCTTATAAATCTTTATTTCCTTTTTTTCCACTTGCTGTGTTTGAGTGAATCATATTGGTCCATAAGAAGGATCCATCGGGCCTAACTGAGGAACCATCAGTCCATACCATGGTTAATGTTCTCCTGCGTGTCCTGCTCAATGGCTTGCTCCACAGCCGCCTGCACCAGGGGCCGACTCCACTCGTAAGTGTTGTCCTCCAGCAGCACAACATTTATTGTGTATTTAGGGTTCAGCGACAAACAGTCGTCCAGCATCTGGTTGGCGCACACCGCCATTACCAGCACTCCCAGGTAGAGTAAACTGTGCGAGCCGTGCATCTTGGAATTTCCTCGTCCTCTCTGCGTCTTCACAGCTTCTACATGTCAAAAACATAGAACGGTGTCCAACAGCCGGCTCCGAGCTGTCTTTTACATATGTCCTCCTGAACAGATCCCCTCTGCGCTGGCGACACGAGTCCAAATACAGAAGTGGACAAAGCTCTTCAGTAACGAAGCAGAAGTTCAACTGTTTCACTGTCCAGCGTCAACATCAGGAAAGACAAAAAAATGACTTCTCTTTTGCAAGATATGGATCTTGGCCTCTTTCAGTCGATGTGAAAAGAAAATGTGTACTGTATTAAAACAAAAAAAATCAATCCAACCAGGAGCTGTTCCTCTGGTGCGAGCCTGAGAGAAATAGTCTTCCACCTTGGTGCGGGCTGGTCTACCTGTCCTCCGTGTGTTAATGAACAACTGTCGAGAGACAGTCGATGAGGGAGGGCCGGTCAGGAGAGACTCCCACACTCCATCTGGATAGAAGTCTCACTTAGAAACGTACCGAGATCCGCATTCATCCTGTTTGCTAAAAACATCACATGTCCTATCTGAGTAAAATCACATTCAGGGATTATTCCTAAAATCTCCATTTGTGCTCAGTTTTTCAGCAAAGGCCTCCAAATCAGTGTAAGAATAAATCAGCAGTTTCTTTAGTAATGACCAAATTCTTGATGTTATAATTTGCATTCTGACAACAAAAAACGAAATAATAATATTCAGACTTTTTTTTTTTTTTCACAATCTGGTATGTTCTGAGGACAGAGAGGCGGGGGAAGCTCGCATGGTGAAAGGAGCAAAGGTGAAAAGAGACCATAAAAGTGAAGGCTTGTATGCAGCTGATAAATATTGTCTGTTATAAAAGCAGGGCGGATTAAGTCTATAAAAGTCCCGGCAGACCTGCTGAACAATTTGTCTCGGTTTGAGAAAAAAAAATGGTTTCATCCTCAGGGTCCCGGTTCAGCACATCTTTAACTTTACAAAAAGAATTTAGAATGAGACATTCCACTGGACAAATCCCATTGATCCGCTGTGATTTTTTTTTTTAAATGATCAACGAATCAATGCCTGTCTACTCCTCAAAAATATTAACTTTACGATAGCATGAAGAAAAAGGTAATTATCAGGGTAGTTACGTGTTCATTTTCTATTGATTTATGAGTTTAAGAATCAAACTAGGTTAAAAATTGCATCATGTTCCACTTAAACAGTATTTATTTATATTATATATATATACTTTAGTCTTAAATCTTGTTTTTGATTACTCAATAATTGAAATTGAAGGAATTATCCTAAACGTTGGACAGTTGTCATCCATCCAAAAGCTCCAATACCAACAGGTGAAAGTGGGTTATTGCTCAACATTTCCAACAACATCTACTGTATATCATCAGTTTCCTGTCTGGCTGCCACCTTACGGCGTTGTAAAATTCTAAACAAACACACACACACACATTCAGTATGACGTTGTAATAGCCCGGTTGTTGGAGGCACAGCCATTTTTCCCATTACAGTCAAGAAGCTTTCCGTCTCAACACACACCGGCACATTATCAGGCAGAGGAAATGGTAGCATCTCAAAAAGGACACAACTCTTCGTTTTATTGTCTAGTTACGGCTGTTTGACAGCAACTGGAGGTTGTTAACCGGGGCTGTTAGTGTGAAATGTGCACTTTTCCTCTCAGTGTGAAGGTTTATCGTGTTTCTTTAATAGAGGCCTTCCACTGAACTCACAGGTCACCCATGTAGGCCAAACACACACACACACACACAGCTCTCTATAGTTGTGAGCATACTACTTGCCATAATGCATATGGCCCATACCCTAATCTTAACCAATCCCAACTTAATGCCCTATCTTTAACCTGACGTCTTAACCCCTAAGACCTTCTAAGTTGTAAAGACTAACTGAAATGTCCTCGCAACATCACAATATCCGCACAATGACCGTTATGTTGCAAAATGTGTCCTCGCACACAGGCCTGTGTCCTCTGTCCCAACTAAACACGCTCTTTTAAAAAAGGAACATTATTCGTGACCGACAAACAGGAGAATAGGAGAACTGGGACACGCAGTCGCAGACAAAACACATTGTGGTCTTGTGGTGGGATTGTGTTGACAATAGGCCGAAACACAACAGTCTTATCCCTTGAATAAAGGTTAAAGCTGTAAGACCCCTGTCTGCAGAAAACATGGGGGGGTAGATGTCCAAATCAGATAAAGAAGGTGGTTCCTAATTACAGAAGCTAATGATTAGTCTGTTTATGATTACCAAATATTCTCCCTCGGCTGCCTCCTTCCTCATATCGTATCAAAAAGCAGCTTACTACTAAAGCAAGCAAGTAAATAAATGATGGACCTTGATCCCCAAAAGTTTGGCTTCCGCCACAATGGAGGATGGGAAACTTAATTTGACAAAAAAAAAAACTCAACTAGTGTGGTCAACTCATGCAGATGTCCTAGCATCAGCCAAGATTCATCACATACATGTCACATACAAGACCGCAAAAGGATGAACTCGCTTTATGTTCTTATCACTTATTTTGAAACCCCCGTCCAAACAGGAGTGATTTACTGGGGCTGTGAAATGCACAATAGATAAACACACACACACAACTGATTTATGGTGCCAGTATTAAGCCTGTCACCTGTTGCAAGACTGAACTCGACCAGAAAAGGCAAAATCATGGCAGAAAATGCTATAATAAAACCAACACATTATTAATCTAAATGACTCCATGCCAACCGTCCCAAGGATGTTGCACGTTATCAGATTAAAAAAATAAATAAAATGGTCATTATTATTTAACTTTGATGCTAAGTTTTGAAGTAGGGCTGTCTAACAACAGTTATTTCCAGTGTCATGTCTTACTTACTTGTTCTCTTTTCTTCACATAATAACTGTGTTAAACTCTTCATTCAAACCCTTATTTTTACACAACAGGTGAAATCTGTGGACAAAAAAAAAAAGAACACAATGCTTTCGCCAACTCTGCCACCTTGTGGATGAGACGCTGCAGAGAAAATGTTCTTTACTACAGCTTTATGATGCAGTTTCAATGATGTGAGTGTGACTCAGGACTCAGGTGAAAGTGTGAAATAAATATATTCTGTATTATAGAATGTATATATTCTATAAATATATATAACTAAAGTTCCTTTGCAACAGGTATCAGACAAATACGGTTACTGCATTTTAACTTTTACTGACGTGTAACATATTGATGTATGTATCTTGACCCAAAATGTTAACTCCTTTTAGATAAGCAAATCTTATTTTAGATCATGTAAATAATCTAATCTGTCCATCCATTCATTATCGATATCGCTTATCCTTCAAGGGTCACTGGGGCAACTGGAGCCAATCCCAGTGGACACTGGGCGAAGAGGCAGGTTCCACCCTCGCCAGGTCATCAGCCAATAAACTAATCTAATCCATTTTAACATAATCTAATCTAATGGATCTCAAACCGACAAAAGGGAAAAGAACAATCAAACGAACATTATTATGATGATGTGAGGAAGAGTCATGTAAGGTACAGAGTTCAATGCACAACAACAAAAAGGTGCTTCATAATCACATGACACAACAGAGAAGAGACATAACCCCTCATCTGAAGGACAAAGGACACTCATCTGAGGACAATCATTCTGGATGGTTTATTTCATTTAACAAAGGGGGGGGGGTCCGACACCACTTATCAACCAGACTAATTATCATCAATTTACACTGAGACTCATGTGACACAACACGCACGTTGGCTCCGTAGGTCGAGGACTCACTTGTGACCTCAGTGACTCTCAGAGCCACATTTCATCATAAGACAACCTGCGGTATACTATATTGTGAAGTGGTACACAGCTGTGGACACCAGGGACACATAGGTACTCCTCCCAGGGTGCAATTCACAAAAACAAGATTCTCAGATTCCAAAGCTTTGTACCGTGGGGAAAGGTGATGACAAATAAACAGAGAAACAAGCAAGAAACACAACCAAGAGAAGCACACACAATTAAGTCGGGCAGAGAAGGGACACTATGTTCACTTACAGAGGAGCTGCACCTGGACGTTGGGAGGTTCACTGCTTATTTCTGGGTCTGACCTACTGGCCTGAGACTCGGCTGGTTAAAACAAGCTAGCTTTCCTTTTGATTAACGCTTTAAAACATGTGTTTAACATCTAATTGTAACAAACTGAACTTTCGGTGTACTCCTCTGTATTTTCCTGATGTAAAAAATGTGCATATACGTGTAGTTTCACCTCAGGAATCATCCCTCCACACCGACTTGGATTTAAACCCTCACGCGCTCTAGTTTTCTGCCGCGGCTCCATGTTTACATGCGCAGCACCGCCCCTTTGTCGACGTCCACGGCGGCGCGCAGTCCGGCTCTGATTGGCTGGAGGGGCGCGGCGTTCTTCACTGTTGCAAAACAGTACAAACAGCAGTAAAGACGCGCTCGTCCCCAACAGTGTCTCTGTGATCGGAGCCGGGACAACTGGACCCCTGGATAAACAGAAGAAGAAGAAACACGTCATCTAATGCGACATTTAATTTATTTGGATTTGAAAGCTGATCGCTGAGGACTCCGAATCGGGTTTTTTCCCCATGTGGGTGTAATTTATTGCATTTATTTTCTTTTTTTGTCTTTTTTTTTGCATTTGCTTGAAATCATCCGTGTAATCCGTGAAGAAGGAAAACTCGGAGAGGGGGAAAATGGAGAGATGGAACGGCTTCTCCTCGGACAGAAACGTCCTGTGTCTGTTTGATGTGGATGGAACCCTGACACGACCGAGAGAGGTGAGGTCCTCGTCCATCACAACCAACACACACTGGAATCTGTAATCCAGACATGTCCCCCTCACAGATTGCAGTATTCTCACGTTGTGGAAGCCCTTTCATTCCTTCTGCACGATCAGCTGTGTTACTCAACTCTGTGCGGGGGGAGGGGGGGGGTTATCTGGTTATACATTTGCATCCTGACAAAAAAAAAAAAACTACAGCTGTAGTAGCTGTCTTCTTCTTCCTAAACGTCTATTATAACAGTGTTGTTACATTATGTTTATAATGTAACATCTCTACTAAGTTATGGTGAATGTTGTGTTATTTCGAATGACTGTACTTGAGTTTGAATGGATGGGTTCATCTAAGGTAACTGTATGTGTGTGTGTGTGTGTGTGTGTGCGTGTGTCACAAACCAGATATTACATAATACATCCTCACCTGTGTGCAATTTTTTTTCTTCCATGATAAAAAAAAATTGATCTGTATCTGTAATCAAATTATAGCTCAAACAATCTGCTTTAACACAGATTGTTCTCTATTATTTCTCTGTTTAAATGCCAAAATAACACTGTGCAAATTGTCTTTTTAATGATGTTAGATGCTGGACGTGTGCATGCCCACAAAAGTGTAATATGTGTGTGAGGGAGCCCCTTTCAGTTACCACAAAGAGATAACAACCCATTGTTGTGTACTCTGCAGAAAATCGAGCCACAGCTGGACGAGTTCTATCAGGCACTGAGGAGGAAAGTGAAGATCGGCATTGTGGGAGGCTCGGACTACTCCAAAATAGCAGAGCAGCTCGGGGAGGGCGACGATGGTGAGCTTCCTGTGATAAAAAAAAACAAAACACATGGTTTATAAACTGTATACAATTCCCTCAGCTGGATCTCATTGTGACATCTCACTGTAAGAAAATGATGCATCATGGAAATAATTACAGTTTTAGTACACGTCAGACTTAAAGTGAAATACATCCAAAATGGGCCTTTATAATAACACCACAGTACACACAAACAACACATTCAAACGCGCAGTATCTGTAGCATGGAGTTAGGTTAAGTGTATGGGAGCACACCGTGGGTCTCACAAAATTTAGACCCCCCTGCTGGCTGCTCCAGTTACAAAAACACACTCTGGCACACTGACCTTTGCTCTGCTGGTCCAAAAACATCCCAGCGCCCGTCAGTCCGTGGGTATACGGCTTCACCTGGAACACAGCTGATCCTGATGGTGCTGTTTTACAGGTGACTGCTGTGTTATTAGCAAGTTAAAGCAGGATTTCCTTCAGGACAAATCTCCCTGACTCATCAGTCTGAGGAATTTCAGACTGATCAGGCGTCAGACGTGACCTTTCCTGGGAGTGTGATTCACACGCCACCAGGGACATGAAGCAGACCGCGAAGTGGAAGAAGCACCAATGAAGCCAAGAGTGCAGGTTTCTGATTTCACCTGTCTCTTCTTTTGCAGTAATACACAAGTTTGACTACGTATTTGCTGAGAACGGGACGGTGCAGTACAAAGATGGGAAACTGCTCACAAAGCATGTAAGTCAACACCTGGTATGCACACACACACACACACACGTTATCTGTCTCGAAAACAATACAAGCATGTCCTGCACAGTCTGTCATTTTATTTATGAATAAAGATAATAATTATCCACGCAGGCTATTCAGAACCAGATTGGGGAGGAGCTTCTGCAGGACCTGATCAACTTCTGCCTCAGCTACATGGGCCTCATTAAGCTGCCCAAGAAAAGGTGACACTGCACTAACTCACACAACAGTTAGACCACATGTCAAGGAAGGAAAAAGAGAGAGAGAGACACACACACACACACAAACACAGCCACACCCAGACCCAAAAAAGAATTTCATTCCTCAAATGCAGAAATACTGGATCTTCTTAGTCAGCATTCTTAGTTTGTTAATGCTAAACAAATGTGCCTCTTGTGATCAGTCTGTGTGGAAAACTAAAACACAAAATGAACACAAGTGGTGTTTTTACTTATCCAAATCTCACACTGAGTGATCGCACGTATGATTTCTGTCAGTCAAGTTAAAACAACAACACATGGCCTTTGCAAACAAACATGACGTCTGTGTTAATTTGCATTTAGGACAAGGGGGTGAGATCAGATCACACCTGTCAATCGACACACACGTGAAGATGCTTCCTAAAACCATGTGTGAATTTAGGCCCACCATTTGTGATCAAATCCCCCCAAAATGCATGTTAATGGCAGGTATGAGCCGGCCATCTGCACGAGTTAAGCCTTATTTCACCACAAACCCCGTTTCAACCGCGTCTGCAGGGGGACGTTCATCGAGTTCAGGAATGGAATGCTCAACGTTTCGCCCGTGGGTCGGAGTTGCTCGCGCGAGGAGCGAATCGAATTCTCTGAAATCGACAAGGTAAAAAAAAATAATAATAAAAGAAAATGGTACTAAAATGAAAGACATTTTGATCATCGGTTTACCTGGAGATGTCAGGATGTCCGAGTATGATGCAGAATAACATTAATCACTATGAGTGACTGCTATTTGGCCTGAATTCAATCAGAATCCTTATTAAAAGACACAGGAGCCAGTCTTTGTCTCTGCCTCTCGCTTTCATGCAATGGGCTTCATTAGGCAGAGAGACGTCAAACAACGACGAGTTGTCAGAGCGGCTTAACAATCCGCCCGTTGATGGCTCACAGAGCCAGGGCGAGACACGGAGGAAGCCGTTTAACCCTGCAGCCGCCGCCTGCTAACATTGACACAACCGCGTCCTCTGTCACCATCTGTACAAGCGGCTTTGTTGTGTACCGTAGTGAGGGGGGTTCTGAACACAGCGTCCACGATATCTTTGTCCCCACAGAGAGAAAAGATCAGAGAGAAATTTGTGGCTGCGCTGAAGGAGAAGTTTGCCGGAAAAGGACTGCGGTTCACCAAAGGTGAGAGAGTCCCATCTGCGCTTTTATGTTTTTAGAAACACACATAGGAGAAAACTAGGCGGGGGGGGGGGTCCCATCTCAATCAAACATGCAGTGCGTGTGTAACCAGTTGGCATAAATACATCCCTGCTGCATTAAAAACGACAGTGTCCTATCACTGGAAGAGTAATAAACCAGACGGTTTATTATTTTATTTTGATTATTCTTGGTCCTCATCAGACTGAAATGTGTGTCAGTGGCTCAGGGCCCAATCACCAGGGTCCATGGTAACACACATAAACATGATGCACAGATTGATTTGGGAGACGGAGGGCCCTGCAAGGCACCGACGGTGTCAGGACCAGTGGAAAAAATGGGCCCGTATTGTTTTTAATATGAAACCCCGATAGTTCCAGTGAATCTTTTTTTTTTTATACATATCATTCATATGAAGTAGTAGATTTAAAATCCGGATCGTTTTGAATTAGACAACGTTTGATTGACGATTCAAATCTGGTTTACGATCAGATTGGTTTCCGTTTCTGGGAAAAACAAGCTCACCCTTCACTTTAATGAAGAAGAAAAAACACCCTGCTACGTGCGTGTCTGTTGTCTCTTATCAGTGTTTGGGCAAGGGAGCCCCTCTGTCCCACACTAATGATGCGTGTTGGACATTGGAGCTCTCGGTTAACTATTAGAAACACTCCGTTCCCTCTGTGGACACGGCAGCGCTCAGGTGAATCAGATACTCAGTGTTTGCTTACGTGCTCGGCGAGGTGTCGGCCGCCGCGGCGGATGACGCGTGAAGACGCAGGTCCACAGGTCAGAAAAACAAACCAGACGCTCCTCAAAACTCCCTCCGTTACAGATCCCTGTGGTAGGACAAGAAAGGAAAGATTCATTGAGAAAGATTTATGTTACATATTAAATGAAGCAGGTAAGCACTGTGTCCTTTCAGACAAATTCTTAGTCGCCAATATTTCTTAAGACAAGTTGTGTAACAGATCTGGTTGAATCCGCGGTATTACAGTCTGGGTTTAAAGGTGTTGGAGGCGCGTAGAGGGTGGGTGAGGGATGCGGGCCCTCTGATTGGCCGGACGCCTCTGAAAGGTGGCCTTTGTCGTTGGCTCTTTGAAATGTCGACTGAGAGACGCTAAATGGGGACAGGGTCAAAGGTCACGGCGATCCTTCAGCCCACACGCAATCACAACTCCTCTCCCAGCTGCGGCCTGAATCGCACACGCGAGGTGTTGACTGTAAACACGCGTGTGGGAGAGCGCAGTGTCCTCTGGCTGTTCTTTACAGTCAACATACAGTACGTTTAAAAAAAAATGTCTGACCTTTGCGGCTTTGCTCCTCTTGTGGCAGGTGGTCTCATCAGCTTTGACATTTTCCCCGAGGGCTGGGACAAGAGGCTGTGTCTGGAGCGGCTGCAGAGCGAAGGCCTCGACGCCATCTACTTCTTTGGCAACGAGACCACGGATGTGAGTTCACAGTGTTTCAGCAGCAGGACTGGGAGAGAGATGTTAGGCGCACACACAGCCACACACACACAGTAACTTCCTCCATGTATAAAGACGCATGATAATATTATTAATATGCCGTTATAGGATGGTCATTTAGTGAGGTGGAACAAGGAAATGGAGGGATGAGGATTATTAGAGCTAAAATGACAGTTTACCTTACATTTGCTGTTGTACAGTAAAACACACACACAGCGCTGCAAAGTTTGTTCTGTCCACATCAGTTAACACACAATTACACCCGAGGCCTCACAGTTGTTGTGTTTTTTCAGGCTGGTAAAAGTTCACATGACGCAGTGTTTCCATTGCTGAATGTTTTTTTGTCGCCCTGCGTGTTTGCTAACGGGATTGTTTTTTTTTCGTTTTTTTTTTATTTCGTGAAGGGAGGAAACGATTATGAAATTTTCAACGACCCCCGGACCATCGGTTTCACAGTTTACAGCCCGGACGACACGGCCAGGCTCTGCAGGGAGCTCTTCTTTGACGCTGCACCGAATGAGTCCTGATTTTACCCACAAGTCCCTCTGAACTGACCACCATTTTATTTTTATTATAAATTGCTTGAAGTGATAACTTTTAGCAATTGCTACTGATATTTGTATCGGGGCAATGCAATTCACGTTTTTCAAGGAATTGAATCCAAACGTTGTTTTTATTATTGTGATTTTTTTATTTGTTTAAACTGAGTAAGTGTTACATGTGGTGTGCATAGGTGTTTAAATGAGATTTGAATACTGTGCCAGAAGACGTGTTGGATTGTGATTTGTAGCATCTAACAACAAGCTAACCAAAATGCACAGATATTATGAAATGAAAGAGAATACTATTGCAGTATAGAATGATGTTTTGCACTAACATTGGGAAAATCTTATACCAGGTGTTGGTATAGTTTTTTTTAATACTACTGAAAAAGGCGATGATATTAAAACGACTTTTGTGAGTCTGTGAGGAAAGATAGCAATGAATGAATGGTTTCGTTCGGAAAAACTTTTTAAAAACTTGTTTTAATATTGCTCTTTTTTTCCCTTCTTCTCTAAATTTCTTGAAATTCTCTGAGGTGAAGATTGATCATATTTATATTTTAAACTGAACATGACTGTCTAAATGAACTCATCGTAAACAGTGGCTTAAGCTACTCTATGACGAAGTCATTTTTTCCAAACTTCTGTCAGGCAATATGACAATTTTCTTCAAATATTTTTACAGGCTTTTACAATGTGCTTGGCGGCTAAATGTAATGGTGCTTAATGTTTAATTCCTGATTTAAAAAAAAATGTTTTCCGGTTTTCAACTGCGTGGGAAAGGGCATTTTTAAGAATTCCTTTTAAAAATGTCAAAAAGTACCAGTGTGATTTTTATGGTTGCTAAAAATAATACCTACTAAATCATTTTTGAGTTAAAAAGGGCCGCTGTGGGCCTGTGTCTGTCTGTAAACACTCCTACATGGGAAATGAAGAGGTCACAATGTTTATCGCTCTGAACACACTCCTACATCACCTAGACCTACATGCACATCAGATAATGAACTATTAATGTCACTGATGCAAACACACGTGGATTTGCAATCATTAATGGATTAAAATGGGTTATATTTTAATTCACTATAATAAATCATTTTTTAAATAATTAATCAAGTGCACTGTTGTTATTACAGTTATGTTCAACTGGGCTTCAATTGCCTTATTTTACCACTGGAGGTCGCCAGAAATGGTCTTATCCTTAAAATTTAATTTATTGAAATAGTATAGTCGGTGAGTGATGTTTGTGCCACCAAAATGGGAGTTGTCACTCTACGAAACAATAATAAAGTCGGGGAACAATCAATCTTCCTCTTCACACCCTTACGAAACCTAAACAAAGAGAGTTTCGGTGAAACCTGTGAATCTTAAAATGCTTTAATGTTCAAGGCTCAGTAGAATTAGGGTCACCACCGCAGTGGCTCGCCCACAAAAGAAAGTGCTCTCCAATGTGACACAACTAAACATAAATAAAGGTTCCTTTTCAACTACTTCAGGTAGTGACACCGACAGATAAGACGAGATGCATACGAGACTCAACGGGAAGCATTTCCCCAACAATGATGATTGGTTACAGCTATGAAGTCGTGCGGTTCACCATCACCATGACGACACTCAAAAAATCCCCCCACAGATACTTGTTTTTGCTGATAGTAGAAAAAAGAGAGTTAGAAATCATTTTGCTGTTCAGCAGTCCATGGCTCCAGACCTTTTCCAAATCAGGAATTTTCAAACAGCACAATCAATTCGACCAAAGCCTTCCAGCAAGGTCTGGAACGCTGTGGTGGTCTCCTATCGTGGAAGTTCAACTTTGTTTAGTGCAAATGTTGACTGTATTACCCAAAGAATAAATCTCGTAATCTGAGGATGCACAGAAATTTGAACAAAATTTAAAATTATAATAAATAAATAACCACAAACAAGACAAAACATCCACGGATACATTTTTCTGGGGGACTTCTCACTCTCAGACAAATGCTGTATATGTTTGGTTTTTTTTAAGACAACTGAATTCCTAACTTTTGACCTGTGACCTGAATCCCATGCGAGCTTTCATGGGCGTAAACTCAAATCAATCCATGTCTCTGTCTTTTTCCCCCCCACACCTGTTATCTCTGCTTTTTAATTCAAAACCATTACCTCATCTCTCTCAAAGTCTGCACTGGTCGTAACAACAGTGTGCGTGTGTGTGTGTGGCAATCGCAAGTCATCTGATGAACCTCGGAGAAGTAAACAAGTGCCGAAAAAGCTGCAAAGGAGGTAAGTAAAACTGAATTCAGCCTTTTACTTTACACTCCCCCCTGAAATCCCATGACTTTTAATAAATAAATAAATTACGCATGTGAACAATGGAAAAAATGTTCGATTTCACAGACATAGCAAAAAAATCCTCAGTGTTGTAAACAGACAGTTTATGGGCTCAGTGAGAGGACCAGCATCCGTCCACAACTAAACTATCCACACTTACTTACACTGCACACTACGATGTGTCGGTAAAACATATTTTTATAAAAGTTTTTTTTTTTTTTTTTTTTTTTTTTTTAGCAAAGAATGTGATTTGCCAGTCTGGGAGCACCTGCTCCACCCCAATCTGCCCGTCCCTGCCCAGCGTGACCCACTGGCCGCGGAGCCCCTATGAGCTGAGGATCTGCCCAGACCAGGTCTCGTGTTTGGTCCCTGGGTTGAGGTGTATGATCTTCACCTCCACCGCCTGCACCTTCAGGTTCTTGGGCGGGACCCGGGACACTTTGTATGTGACCTCGTCGCCCTCAACGGGGACATACTCCCCATCGATGCTGAAATGGAGGAAAAATTGAGGATGTTGATGAAATATGTGGAAAAAAATAAAATAATTATTGTACAAAAGTAAAAGTTGACCAACTGACTTGTTACTTAAGATATAACTGAAAGAAGTGTTGTCTATATAATATTCCAATTTCCTGTTTTTTTCCCTTCTGTGAGAGTGTGGTTGCATAGCCACATACACATAATATAAAGGCAAATAGCAGCAGGACTTTGAAATCCGCAATGCAGATGATTGGCCAAAATATAAATGCATATCCTGCATATCTGGTTTTGAGAAACTGCACAAATTTGCTTTTGCTGAGGCTGTAAAACCATTTGACGAGGAACTTGCGCTGAATAGAAAGTAGAATAAAACCAGCGCAGGGAGGTAAGTGCAGGTGTTACTGTGTCCTCATGCGACTCCCTTTGACAAAAATACCTGCCTCACAAAAACATGCTTTAGCTGAGCTCCTACACTGGTCTGAGTTTGTGTTTATTTTTGTTGGTTTGTGTTGTTGTTTTTAAGTATGAACACGGTGTGACGGCCACTCACTCTGAGATGTGGACAAAGATGTCTTCGCCGCCGTGGGAGGGTCGCAAGAAGCCGTGACCTTGTGACCTGGAGAAGTTCTTACACACTCCTTTGTACACTGGACCTGAGTGAGCACGTACTGTCCTGCAAGGGGGGGGGGCAGACACACACTCACGTTAATCATGAAGTTACTACTAATCTCTGTATGACTTACTGTTGTGTTGTGCTGGTGTAAAATCAAAAAAGCAGTTTTCAGTGACAGCTCATGGTTCAGGCCCTTTGGCAGAGAAGTGAGAGGAGGGTTTATGAAGGAGGTGAGACCACGAAGCTGCTCATCAAATCCACTCCTACATGCTGCCTCACAACAATGTCACAACAGCCGCAGATATTAGAGCACAAGGGTGAACACAACCAAGCACTGACACATGACACGGCCTGTCAGAGAGGACATACACGATGTAGGTCCTGTAAACCATTCACAGGAATAAAAGGTGTTTTTTATGTCTCTTGCTCAAGTGACACTAGAAGTACTACAGGAAAAAAGTACTTGATTCAACATTTAAAGCACAAAATGTTCTCCTGCCTGTCCACCACAAACTCCAAGCAGTGAATGAAGGGGTATCATACGTACGCTGAATAGGTGCGGGTGCGTTTGGTTGGCAGCGGACTGGGCAGATCCCGAGGCAGAGGTTGCTCCTTCCTGTCCTCCCACACCCGGCTCCTCTCCCTCAGGAAGGGGAAGGAGAGGGTGAGGGAGGCGCTGGGGGAGCGCAGCGGGGTCCCGGAGGGAGACGTGACACCGGGGTCCGCCATGTCAGACGTGTCTAGGAGGAGGAGGATTGGCTTGGGGCTGCAGATGCTGCTGACACTGCTGCCTGTCCGCTGGTCTGTATGTGTGTGTGTGTGTGTGTGTGTGTAAGCCTGGGTCTGCTCAGCGCTATCCAGGTCAACGCTGTCACTTCAGGTCTGAGGAGGAATATCTGAGAGCGGAGACACCACAGGGAGAAAAAAAAAAACTGCTCGATCAGAGATGTCATATGCCTTTAGATGTGATGGAGTAAATAAAGGATGAGAGGAGGCGTCCAGCCGGCAGAGCGCCTTCCAATCACACACCAGGAGCATGTCAAGGGATTTATTAGATTTAAGCCAGACCAGAACACAAATATATTCAGGTGACACAAACAATGCTTTCTCTGAACAATTCTCCAATCCTTGAAATCAAATCACTTCAATTACCATTTCGACCATTTACCCAATGAAATGGAAAATGCATTTATTAACAGATGTTTTTTTTTCTATCAGGGAGAAACAAATACATTTCAAAAAGAACATTTGGGTTATATATATATATATTACAATCAGGTGACCTTGCCCCTGTGTGCGTGTACGCCCACTCCTCCGCCTGCCATGATGCAGGCAGGGATGGAGCGCCGCACGCCGCGTGACGTCAGAGCCGCTGCAGAACGCCGCCTCCAGTGGTGCGTTCGTGACGTCAGTGCCCCATTCTTCAAATGAACGGTTTCAGGTTGAATCCGGCACAAATCCAACGGAAATGGGATGAAGGAATCTCCACAGGGTCATTCGGATTACAATGACAGGTGTGAAGGAACCAAAGCGTCTAGAAAGACTCGTGCACAGCAGCACAACATCTGGAGATGAAGATAACGAATTAAGAGGGTCATCCTATGGCCAGGGTCAGGGACACCCTGTCCTATTATAATAAAAGCACACCACTGTCTATGAAGTGTGCGTGTGGGACGGGGGGCGGCGGGGAGTTTAATTCCAACACTTTCTTACGATGTATATAGTTGTAAAGCCACATTAGATCCCCTCGCACTGGTCCAGTTCACGTTTCATCAAACAGTGAAACGTAGAAAATGGAATCCTGGACTCGTCAAATCTCTGCAACGTCTCACAAATGTGGGAAAGTGTGAAGACACAATCGGCGATGTGTGGACCACACAAGTTGGGACAAAAAAAAAACGGGACGAGACGCGGCGGACACGTCACATCGACCCATCATTCCAGACCACCACTGATCAATCAAACCTGTATCCTGTCATCAGCTGCTGTCCAGGAAAATAATCATCATCACACATTTCCCTCCTACAAAAACAAAGCCACAAACACACACCCCTCCGCTGCAGCCAATTCAACACGCACACATCTATAGATGTACAAAAAAAAGGCCACTTACTGCATCGGACGCTGGTGGTGCGAGGCTGATCCGCGTGTGCAGCTGTGTGTGTCCGGGTCGCTGTGTGTTATATAACGTGTAATGAAATAAATAAGTCGTGCTATATCCACGCAGAGCGCCGGAAAACCCTGATGTGACGGTGAGGGCAGCATCTGAGTCTGCGCAGCTGGAGGAGACTCCGACTGCATGTGGTTTGTGTGTGCGCGCGTGCGTGCGGTAGTCAGTGTGTGTGTGTGTGTGTGTGTGTGTGTGGTCATTCCTCCACATGTATGTTATCTGTTGGAGGAACAGTGCGATCTGTGTTCTGAGGAATTCTCCTCAGCTATCATATATAAATATATAAATATAAATATATATATATATATCTTTATGCATCTCATCCCTGTCATTAATGATTTATTTATGGTAGGGCTTCCAGTCAGGCAGTGGATTTGGATTTAAATGTCATTTAAATTATTAAAAAATTAAAATAGTAGTTTTACCATGCAAAACTTGTTCCAGTGCAGCCACATCAATCAGCACTTCCACTATCCACTTTGAAACACACTTTTTTTTAAACATTTAAATGGTAAATAATTCAATTCTATTCCAAAGATAAGATTTCCGCAGGCAATGTCACATGCCAAACTTCTATATGCTGAACCTATAGTGCCTGACCTATTTTCACAATAAACAACTGAGACAAACTTCAACGGGCCATGCAGTTGTCACATGAAACAAAGTTCTGGTTGTACGACAAACACACACACAGACCAGCCACAACAAAAAAAAGCGTCCTCTGGTTCTGATGTAGTGGCAAATCAGTGTGTGTGCGAGGCCAACGAAAGGGTACCTTATGACACAACAGGAATGAAAACGTATCTTGTTGTTTCAATTATTATTTTCAACGGCTTGATAAATTAAAAAAATCTTGCCACTACAAATTTGATGTTGTGGCTGACCACAGTTGGTGAAGGAGCATGAGCTGCGACCAAATAGTGGCAGACATCACCGGTGCAGAGGGCACATCTGTTATGAACAGACTCTGCCCTTCACTGACCCTCAACCGGCCAGATTTAAAGGCTAATCCCTTTTCATATTATTCTATAATCACATCAAATAAAAATGTGCAGCCGCTCACGCTGACTATATGTCCCTTTACTGTGAGATTCAAGAGAAAATATACAAATATTACAAAGTGGCACTTGAGTAGAGAATGTGAACACAAATACCCGGGGAAGCCGCAACATTTTAAATAACTTGAACAAATATGGCACCCACTCAAAGAAAAAAACACGACTGCGGTCATGTTGTCCACGAACATGAAATGCAAAATGCATTTGACATGTGACCAAAAAGCGTCCGTACATGTACAACTGAATTAAGCACCTTCTGAGAGATGAGCGACAGATTTTGTAATCTGTGTGCTTCTGCGCATCTCGTTAAAAGTCATCATGACAATACTGTCGAGATAGTCAATGCCTGACTTCTTTTTTGAAACCCGGAATATATATATTGTTATTTTGTTTTTATGTAAACGTGATTGCTGGTATCTTTCCCAAACAATTAGTCTCAGTGTGACACAGTCCACTATGTTCAGAAAGCAGCTCCACCGAGTCCGTAAACAAACAAGGTTCTGTGTGTGGAGCTGACCGTCCCTCGTCCCAGATGTTTTCTCCCTCCTCCGCAGAGCTAATTGTTCCACCACGACAGCAGGCCCAGGCCCGGCTCAGAGATCGTCCCCTGAAAGGACCGCACGCGCACACACACACACACACACACACACACACACACACACACACGCACACACACGCACACACGCACACACACACACGCACACACGCACACACAGTGAGATCTCCATGAAGTTACTACATGGGCCATCACCCTGATTTTATTTTTTTATGCAGGAATTGACTTCACTTCCTTGTTATAATGTGTGCGTTCTTACAATCAGAGTGTACGGTGCCACTTTCTTCTCCGCGCTGTCCTCGGCCGGCGGCGGCACCGACTGACCGGGTTGAGCCGGCGTATCCGTCGCCACTACGGCCGGGCCCGTCGGCGAAGTGTCCACAAAGGCTTCGTCTGTCACCCGGAAGCGGATCTCCTCCCCCTGGTCCATGTAAAGGTCGTGGGCCCCCTCATCCGTCTCGTACTCCCAAAGCCAAACCTGCTCCGCTTCGTCACTGAGGCGACAGCTAAGGAAGGTTCCGCCGCCTCAGCCGCAGCCACGACCACTTGTGGTACACAAACATTCAGAGGTAAAACCGCCGGGATCACGACCCTTGTGTGCAGGATACAACTTGGCAGGCTGTTGAAGCGACTCCGGTGGGATGAGGATGTCGTCAAAGAAGCCCATGGTCACTAAAACACAAGAGATGAATCAAGAGGATAACTACAGGAATAAAAGACAATAATAATAATAATAATAATGAGATTTATTAATATCATTTATTAATTTTGTGCTTCTTTTATCTATTAATCCCTGAGGGTGTCAATCTAATCTATCTAATACATTTGTGGAGATTTAATGGAAGCTGATGAACAGATGTTACCGTGGACTCCATCCTGACTGCAGTACTTGATCTTGCCGACCAGAATCTCATCGAGGAACGGGTGAAAAACAACATATCTGAAATGAACTGACAGGAAGACCGAGGAAAGATGGGTATGAAATGCATAGAAGGTGGAATAATGTCCCTCTGCAGATCCGGAAAACAAAGTGTCACCACCACCCTTACCTTTGGTGTGTGACGCTCCGTCTCCAGGGAATATATAGGAATCGTCCATTTTGGTGATGTCGTACAAGCAGATACAGAGGCCAACGCTGTAGACCACCTGAGGGGAAGAGAGAAAAATCGCCATATAGCCAACAAAGAGACGGTGGAAGTACGGTATTCCCAATGACCACAACATTCCTAAAATGTTATGATGATTATTACTATGAAAATGTTCATTTTAAACAAGGGGTCTGAGGATAAAGCAACAAAAATAGAACATCAAATGCTAGAAAAGCTGACATAATACAAATGTGATGAATAACAAAGGACTTGAATGCATCACTACATAGGAGGAAAATAACGTTTTGGTTTTTTTTGGTGGTTTTCCTCACCTTGTTGGCCAGTTTCTTGTTGAGCTCCTCGGCTATGGCATCGTTGAGCTGTCTCTGGAAGTTCCACGGAGGAATCCTGACCGTGTCGACCATCTCCACCAACACAAACATGATGCAGGCCGTCCCCAGGTACACAAACACACACTTGCACACATACACACTATACCTGCAGTCCCAAAGAGCGGTCCGGGCTCAGCTTCACTGTCCGTCTGACAACAGGACAAATCCCTTCTATTACAAGTTCGTTTTTTTCTATGCAAGTCTCCACATAAGAACATGAATACACAATTTAAAAAAACACGACAACAATTGTCGAAATGAGGCCAAAAAAAGCCTTAAAGCGTGTCACTCTGCAGCCTAACGGGGGGGCGCCATGTTGTCCCCATGTGATTGTTTACGACAGTGGGTTTTACGATATGTCGCAAAAACTTAAAGACACAGCGCACCTTTTTAAAGCAGCCATAACGTGCTATTTGGTTTCTATAACTTTATATAACAAAATATTTTTTTTTAATATATATATATGTGTGTGTGCATGTTCAATGATATGAAAAGCCAAATATCTAACCAATTCTTCCTCAGTAGGCCAGTATATGTATTGTATGCAAACTACTGAAGATCTTCATAAATACAAAACAATATTCACTATGGAATTGTATATTTATTAATTCACCATTTATATTGTTAATACCAACATATTTTAAGTTTTGCAAACTACAAAACTGCAGGCATTTACAATCATCAACAAAAATCAAGTTTAATGCTGAAACCGGAGTGTGTGTGGGGGGGGGGGATTGTTCACCACAAAGTAACATCTGTTCATATTACATCTGAGCTGCTGTATCAAATGTAGCTTGGTAAATAATTGATGTTAACACAATAAAAACATTTAGAGGAGGCCTGAGTACGACCCAATGACAAAAGGGGGCGTGTCACGACACAATCCCGTCCATGATAATCATTTGATTTGTCAGTTTACAGCCTGAATAAGGCCTGAGCCAGTGAACAAAGCATCTTACTTCACAGTAGAATAGTAACACAGCTAGCTGTTAAATATGCAGAGATAGAGGAACAATATATGATAAGATAAGTCGGGAATCATTTTCATCATTATGGAAATGGTGACATTTGAAAAGTCATTAAAATCACAACTCCTGGGTAACCATTATTCCTCAACAATTTCCAGTAGGCATCTTTGGCAATAAATGGGACACACTGATTGGGAATGTTTAAACATCAAGGAGATGAATGTAACAAGGGCATTAACTGGGCTTTGTGATGATTCTCAAAGGGTTCAGTATATGAACACACGGCCACATGAGGAGACATTATAGCCTTTTACCTTTTTTAAATAACACGTCCCTTCTCCCGGTCAACTCACCATCTACATTTGAGCTTTCATCAAACCTACAATGCGCATATCAGCTGGTTTGCGCAACCATTACATCAACAGAGATTTAGTTTAATAAAGAAACACAGAGGGGACTCCATAGCATGACACTAAAAAAGGCCATAGAGGCAGTTTACAGCAGGTTACTTTCTCATTATATATATATTATTTATGTACATATCACTATACAAAGTGCAACTATAAATCACAAACCCAGTGACTTTTCAGTGCATGGGTTTTTTTTAAACATATAGAACTGTGTCAATCCAAAACGCTTTTACTTCTGCTTCAGCAGATGAAACAAACAGGACCAGTAGCACTCCCACATAAAAACATAGCAGCAAAGACCTCACATTTCCCTAAGCCAATAAAAATATATAATTATATAATTAATCTCTTTCAGTGGTGTGTATAGATCATGGCAAGGTAGATCACTAATCTTTATATTTCTACCATCTCACTCGTGTATCAGTACTATGTTTCACAAGTTGTACGTCGGTCACATACAGTCACACAGGACGGATTTATGCCGTGAGACAGAAAAGGGGAAAAAGAGAAAAAAGCTAAACCTAGCGAAGCACATAAAAAAAACCAAAAAAAAACAACTTCTCTATCTCTACAAAGTGCTAGATTGTGCGTTAGTTTGTTAAAACAAGACCTCGGGCCTTCCCATGCTGTGCAGTACCAAAACCTCAAACTGGAGGAGACATTCAGTTCAAAGACAAACACGGCCTGTCACCTCCCATCACAGCCACACCAGGCAATTTCACAGGCAGGCAGCTCAGTATGACGGAGAGGTCAAAGGGGAAAAAAAAAATCGGGGATTTTAACACAGAGAAAACCACGACAACACATCACAACATGCTGGTCTCAGTTGGATGACGAACTGAGCTGCGAAGCGCCGGAGAATTGAATCAGGGTGACGAGACTCAAGGTCTATACGTTTTTTTCTCTGGACAGAGCAACATTATGGTGGTTTGGGCACAGTGGATTTTCTTGCGTCTGTGCACCTGAATTTAGGTAAAAACAACAAAAAAAAACAACCTGATTACGGCCTATTTCACCAAACTACCGAGGTTGTGGTTGCAGACGGCACGATCCAGCCTGGTGAAGACAAAAAGAGAGGCAGCCGCAGTAAAGAGGGGCAGACAGATTCAAACAGAGAGCGATGTTAACTTGATAAAAAAAACATCTCTCACACAAAAATTCAGGTGACAGACCCAGAGGAAAATTGGAAAAAGAATATTCTTGTGACTTTAATAAGTCAGTCCGCTCCTTCTAGCTGAACGTTTAGTTTTTTTTTTTAATACAGAACCGATATCAATGTGTGACAAGATTAGGAACATACCACACTGCTATGGAGGAAGATGAGAGAGCATGAAAGAGTGTAGACAGTCGACTTAATGCAAATCTCATTTTATACTGAGTAGTGCTGCCAGTATGGATGACAGAATAAGAGACACACTGCTTTCATCCAAGTCTGTCTGTCGACTGGGATTTTCATCCCAGTAATCCTGCCTGTGTGCGTGTGTGCGTGTGCTTTTCATTTGTGCAGCGACCTTGTGTATGTGTGTGGGGGTGTTTGTTTAACTGAGCATGACTGCGGCTGTCCCCAAATCAAGCCTGTTATTTATCTATCGTTCAAAATCGCCTCTCAGTCTTTGCCCAGCGCCTCTCTAGACCCACAATTCTCTCCTTCTCCACGCACAACACGGCCCCCATCGTCGGGCCTCTACAGAGCCCACCTTAGCGCCCATTACTGCAGCTCCTTCATCCTGTTCAGGGCAGAACCAGCCTTGAACCACTCGATCTGCGTCTCGTTGAAGGTGTGGTTCAGAGCGATGGACTCCCGGCTGCCATCGGCATGCTTGATTACTGCGGTCACGGGCTGTGCGGGGACACCAGAGGCAAAACAGGCATCATGGGACCATCCACTACCCAGTTTTCTTTTAACATAATGTCAGAGGAGCCTGGATTGTCTCTGCGCTGTAGAATATTGATGAATAGTTAAATAAAGAATACGTTGAGTGAGTAACGGTCCGCCTCTGTGTGCTTCTTCACTCACCTTGCCAGGGGCGAAGGATTGCAGCCCGGTGATTGATATCTTGTCATTGGGGCGAATTCTGTCGTAGTCGTTGGAGTCGGCAAAAGTGAGAGGAAGCAGGCCCTGCTTCTTCAGATTGGTCTCTGTGCGGAAAGAAAAAAAATAAAGGGAAAAATAATAAGATAACGGCAAGATGCTGCCTCATACTGTAATTCCATCAGGTAACAGGAGACGGGTTCTGTCCGGCAGGAGTGTGTCTTGTCGGCAACAAGGTCAAAGAGAATCATTCATGCAAGAAGACCGTTTTCAACGCTGTTGATTAGAAGCAGTTCCCATGATAAATGCGGTTAATTTTCACAAAATGCATGCCGTTTGAAATGATGTTGAAAGTCATATTTAAGGTGGAGTTTCTGAGGAAATATTTTCACAAGGGAGCAAAGAAAAACTCTCTGAAAAAGAAATTCTCTGTAAATGAACATTTTGAATATAAGCATCATAAAGGGGTCAGCAGTGTCAGAATAGCTTAAAAAAAAAAGATGCATAGGTTTTTTTTGTTTTGGTAACTTACCGTGGATTCTGGCAAAGCTCTTGACGATGATGGCCCGTCCTCCCAGGTGCCGAGGCTCCAGAGCAGCGTGCTCTCGGCTGGATCCTTCTCCGTAGTTCTCGTCTCCAACCACCACCCAGTTCACGCCATTGGCCTGAATCATCAAGTGAGGAAATGACAAACTGTAACTGCTAGCAGGAGAGAACAGAGGAGACTAATACAGGCAAGGCATTGGCAACTATAATTTTTTGTTGTTGTTGCTTTGATTAGTTATTGGATGGTACAATATGATATCATTGACAGCTGAGATAGACACCTGATTGGTCCAGCGAGGGTACTCCAAACTGTATCTGCAGCACCGGAACGTTTTGGCTTAATTGTCGTGGGAGTGGGAGGAAGTGAAGACTAGTCCTTTATCTTTATAATCGTGTGTAGAAGAGACATTGCTCCCTGTGAAACACACCTTGTAGTGGCGGGCCACGTCCGGCACACCTCCGTACTCTCCCGTCAGCAGGTTCTTGACCTTATTGACGGCTTCATTTTCAATGTTGATGGCACCGATCAGCAGATTGTTGGAGATGTTGTCCAGGTGACCGCGGAATTTCAGCCAAGGGCCAGCGGCACTGATGTGGTCGGTGGTGCACTTTCCCTTCACCTACAGCAGCAGAGGAAAAGAGGAGGATGAGAAGAAGATGCGGAAGAAAGAAAGGGTTTGCCAATGAAGATCAAAGTCAACTCTACTTTACTGTCAAACAAACTGAGAACATTTGAAATGCCATTTCAAATATAAAATTTTAAATATATATATACGTATATTTACATGAATACTAAAAACACACATAAATAATAATATTTAAAAAAGTGATGACAAATAAATTGTTTATCTATATATAATATTTGAAGTTTAGTTTTTACTCGTTTTTATCTGCTCACCTTGATGAGGACCCTCATGTCTTCCATGTCTTTTCCGTGCCACTTGTCGAAGGGCTCCAGAAGCTGCAGGCGGTTACTGGAGGGGCTCACGCTCACCTGAACATCAAATCAGGGTGAGATACAAAGGTCTCTCCAGGTAGACAACTTCCAGATTAAACTTGTTTTTTTATTTAAATACTAATTTCTTTTCCGTCTAAATATCAGTAACATTATCCAAAAACAAGCCTTGATCATTGTAATAGTTTAAACTTGCACATAGTGGTTAAGAAAAAAAAAAGAAAACAAAAAGAGGGCACCTTGACCGAGCTGCTCTCAGCTGGGGGGTGCTGGTAGGTGTCCTGGCCCGGGTCGAAGTCCCTGGAGGGGAGCTCGTCACCAGTGGGGGGTTCCAGCTTGAATTTCTCTCCATTCGGAGCAGTCAGGTAGTCGGTCTCAGGGTTGAAGTCAAGTGTCCCAGCGAGGGCCAAAGCAGTGACAATCTACGAGGAATCACAGGACAAATTGCAGTGGGTTTGAAAAAAAATATATATATTGAGGAGGAACTGAGAGGGTGCTAAATATTTTTAGTAGCTCAACATGCATATGCGGTTATGTCATTCTGCGTAGTAATGCCCATCAACTATGAAATACTGAGCTCGTTCCAAACGCAGCCCTTCTTACCTCAGGAGAGGTGACAAAAGCGTGAGTCGCTGGGTTAGCGTCATTCCTGGCTGTGAAGTTCCTGTTGAAGGACGTGACGATGGTATTCTTCTCTCCCTTTTTCACATCTTTCCTAAAGGGAAACCAAAATGTGGAAACACCGGCTCAGCACTTTGTCACTCAAATGTCTAAAGCCCTGTGAAAAGTGGCGGCTGCAATATTCATATTCACCTGTCCCACTGTCCAATGCATGGTCCACAAGCATTGGCAAGTACGACTCCCCCGACATCACTCAGGATCTGGGCCTAGAAGAAGCACCGTCATGATTTTGATCAAATCATTATATATACTGTATATACTGTATATTAAAAAAAATGCCCTAAAATCGGTTCATTTGGGTGACACTCCGACTCACGTATCCATCCCTCTCAATCGTGGCTCGGATCTGTTCGGAACCGGGGGTGACCGTGAACTGGGCCTTGCACTTCAGACCTTTATCCAGAGCCTGCTTGGCCAGGGAGGCCGCTCTGCCCATGTCCTCGTAGCTGGAGTTGGTGCAGCTGCCGATCAGACCTGCAAGAGACGAGTCAAATGAAAAATGATATATATATATATATATATATATATATATATACTGTATATAAAAATAAAAAAGCACTCAATTATAGAATTCATTTCATCTTCATACTATAGTCATTCTGCAAAATCTTGGAATGATACTGCATTCAGCAGTCACTATGGAAATCCAGCAGCAACGTGACGGAGCTGAAATATGATCTGATCTTGCCAGCTCAATAGTACAACTCATGCTAGAACAAAGCTCATTATCAGATTTCATTAGACAAAGCACTATTATAGGGATCTATGGCTCTGTCACACACACACACACACACACTCACCAACTTTAACTTCCAGGGGCCAGCCGCTCTTCTTAGCCACAGTCCCCATGTCCGACACAAGAGTGGCCAGGTCAGGGGTGAATGGTCCATTGATGTGAGGCTTCAGCTGTTTGAGGCAGGACAGTCACGATTAATTTTTCATATGCTGTAAATATTGTTTCCACAACACTAATGCTGCCTCATGCACCATCATAACCACATAACACAGAGGGAGACTGAGCAAAGTCGGTGAGTATTTTCTGGTCTCCACTTGAACCCATTTCAGGTGATCTTATATTCAACGTGGGCACAATTTTTTAGGTCAGTACCCAAGTCATTCATTAAGAGGATGAATGAATGCCCAGCACATTACATTTACAGTACATTATATATATATAAAAAAAGACACAAAAAAGAGTATAAAGTGTGTATGTATGTATATATATATATATGTATATATAGACATATATATATATATATACACACTTTATACACTTTATACTCTTTTTTGTGTCTTTTTGTTGTATTGTTATTATTATATTGTTTTTATGTTGAGTCAACAACTTCGGGGAAAATATCCCTGTATGTGTGAGCACACCTTTTTTTTCTAATTCTAATTTCTAATGGATTAACTCACCTCACTCAGGTTAATCTCAACGACTTGGTCGTATTCACAGCCTTCATCTGGAACCAGGTCATCTTTAAACTGATCGGCCACGGCTGCGATCTCTGAGCGGGAATAAAGAAAGGGATAAGGTTGGAGAAGTGGCACACTGACTAAAGACGAGACGTGCGGAGAATAACACAAAGTGACTGACCTCCACGGCCGGTTTTCTCCATGTATGTCTTCATGCGGTGGTTGTAGGGGAAAACAGAGGTGGTGGCTCCGATTTCAGCACCCATGTTACAGATCGTAGCCATTCCTGATGAGTGACAATTTAACCAGAAGGTACATTTTGCCATGCTACAGATACAGAAATGATGTATTCAAGCTAGATAGGCTGGTTAAAAATGTCAAGTTTTTTTTTTTCATATCTCAGCATGCTGTCTTTCAGCTTGTCTTGTGCATGCGTTACGCATACCAGTGCAGGAGACAGAGTCAACTCCAGGCCCATGATACTCCACAATGGCTCCGGTGCCGCCCTTCACAGTCAGAATGCCGGCCACTTTCAGAATGACGTCCTTTGGAGAGGTCCAGCCAGACAGGGTGCCCGTCAGCCTCACTCCAATGACCTGGTGCAGAAAAGAGCATAATGTTCAGATGAACACACAAGAGACATATGTGGTGACATGTAGAGGTTATTAATGTTTTTGCAATACATCGGATGATCCCAAAAACTCACTTTTGGACACTTGAGCTCCCAAGGGATTCCGGCCATGACGTCCACAGCATCGGCTCCACCCACTCCGATACAGATGGAACCCAGGCCGCCGCCATTAGGAGTGTGGGAGTCTGTACCTATCAGCATCACTCCAGGATATGCATAGTTCTCTAGGATGATCTGTCCAAAAAACGAAATAGATATTTCATATCTATTTCGTGGGGTGGGGGGGTGCTTGGCAGGAAAACAAATCATTGCAGTTAAAAAACAGTGACTTCTACCTGATGGATGATCCCCGAGCCTGGTTTCCAGAAGCCAACTCCATACTTGGCTGCAGCTGTTGCAAGAAAGTTGTACACCTCCTCGTTCACCTCCTGATATAAGAGGAATCACAAAAGGTGATGTTGGTTATTGGCACTGTACACTGTACGTACAAACAATATAATACCACTCACCTTAGCCCTGTGAAGGTCCTCGACCCCTCCAATCTGAGCCTCAATCAGGTGATCACAGTGGATGGTGGAGGGAACGGCCACCCTGGGCAGACCACTGCTGATGAACTGCAGCATAGCCATCTGAGCTGTGGCGTCCTGCATAGCCACACGGTCTGGACGCAGGCGCAGGTATGTGCGGCCACGGTCGATCTCCTGCCCCGCCGGATCATCCAGGTGACCATACACTATCTTCTCCGACAGAGTGAGAGGCCTGTTGAGCCTGTGTGGGTGGATTGGTGGCATGACGTGGCAAAAATATTGGTCGCATTTGTAAAACACTGCATTCCTTCAAAACTGTTGAGTGACACACAACTGAAGAAATATTTCAGTCAACTTGAGCGAGAATTGTTTTCGTCTGCTATCCCCGATGCAAAATCTAACTGACAGTACTTTGGGAAAATTTAATATCTACATGGTTGCCAAGGAATCAAGGAGAAAACTGACCACCAAAGGTAACTATGACAGCAAGCTTCTGAGGGCTGACTGCTCCTTTTATTGTCGCAGAGACAAAAGGCATTTCTTATACCTGGATTACAGAATGAGGCCAACTGAGCACGAGGGTAACAAGTCTGTGTGCATTTGTACTTTTGGGAAAAGCAATGGCTGCTGACCTGCTGCGTACAATGTTGATGTTCTCGTGCATCTTCTCATAGTTGATGCTGAAGCCGGGTTCAAAGCGGCTCATGGCCACCTTGGCTTTGGCGCTAAAGGCTGAGGAGACGTGAAGTCGCCTCACACCAGTTCCAAGGGCCAGCTAGACCAGGGGACAAATGATACAATTCAGCGAAACGACCCAATAAACAACATTTTATTGAAGAGTTTATGCAGCGTGGAGTTAGACAATAACTATAAAGAGGAAAAATATGCAAATCATTCATGAAAGAATGAGAACGCATAACCAGGCTCTAAAGCAGCTGAGGCATGGTAAACCTGATCTTGCTGAGGAGAAAAGGATTCTAATGTGGCCTAGGCATAAACGAAAAAAGAATCCTCCATTTTGGGAGATTTTTTCAAGATTAGTATTTAAAAAAAAGCATTAATAATGAATCTGTAATATTTTCCCACTGTATTACAACTATAACAGGTTTCAAACATATTCCAAGGAACAATGACTGTGATACAGTATGACCTTGCTATGAAAATAACAGCTAGCAGTAACATATACAAAGACATGAAATTAAATTAAACCTGTGGTGGCCATCGGTGATCCTATGAGATATATAGTTTAGATAGCCAGTCAAGGTAAAGTAGCTGAAAGACAGCTCATATTGCAGTGGTTAGCCTCACACTGGACTGTAACTGACAGCCCGACAGCCCGTCTCCAACACTGTTAATTATGTATGAGCACAGGAGATACACACATACTGTCTGTGATATCAGTATATGAACCATTACACCATCTTCCTGCTTGGGATGTAGAGCATTAGCTGTTCAAAGGTTTTGGACATTGGTGCCATTTCATTATCATCTGCACATCAAGTGTATGTAAAAGTCTGCATTTAGTATACTTGTGATTTTAAGTTAATCATCTTGTGATTACATCATGTGGGTTAGTCATATACCAGTCATCCTGGGAGGCCATGCTGACTGAGCTCAGATGATTTCACATTCACACAGGTCTTGAAAGCAGAGTATTTTAAAACGGCAATAAGGCAACACAATACCACACGGACACACTACAGTGCTTCATATTACACTAATAGTCGACATTGAAAACACTGTCTGAATGTGTAGTTCACGTATGTCAATCTGATGCTGTGAATTCTGCCAGTTTTCCTTACAGTTTACCTCAAACTTCCACAGATGATTAACTCAGGACTTAACATTTTATTGGTGTCAGACCAGCTTTTAAAAACCTTGGATTTTCGTTTCTCATGTGATGTTACAATTCTGAATATTAAACTTAAATTACAAAATCTGAATTAAAAAACACTACAAAAAAACAGTAATAATTCAAGTTGGACAGCAAAATTAAAAACTCATCAAAGGATGTGAACATCATCGAATGGGCGTGTACATCCTCTTGTGTGTGTAGTGGAGCCAGAATATGTGATAAACTCCGTAACCTTGTCCTCACCTTGTACATATCAGGACGCTGTGGTCGGTTTACAGATACTCTTCGTTTATAATTTTGGTGAATTAAGATAATGTTGTTTACATTACCATGGTTCGACGTTGGTTGTTGTCTAGTCGGAGGGGGGTTTCTAACTATTACAACGCGTCGTTTCACGGAGACAAACAGGGACGCTGTGACCTGGCGCACAGCGGCTCGGTGCGTTTAACCCGCCAGCAGTCAACCACAGCCGGTACAGACTGGGCTACACTGCGGGAAACATATGTACCCACAACGGTACCTGATATCACTGCAGTCAAATACTCTTTAAAAGCAAAATAACGGTTTCTTACCCGCATCCTAGTGACAGTCAAACAGTAAGACGCCATTTTGTTTACTGACAAAGATAAAAGTCGCCTTTATATGACGTCACGAGTCGAAGGCGTGAGTTATTTTAATCTGAAGATTACATTTTTGGTATTATCATGATTATCACAAAACATTGCTAATTCGTATGCTATAGGCTCTCATTATGTGTCCTGATGTATTTTCAAATCATATTTCGTGTTTTATTATGGTATGATGGGTATGATGCTTTAAATATATTTTGTAATAAGACTCCAAATAATAATAATAATAATAATAATAATAATAATAATAATAATAATAAGAAGAAGAAGAAGAAGAAGAAGAAGAAGAAGAAGAAGAAGAAGAAGAAGAAGAAGAAGAAAAAGAAAAAAAAGAAGAAGAAATATAATAAGAATAATACTAATTGTTTTAAGTTAAAAGTCTGAAAATGATCAATAATGATCAATTTATGAATTCAAATTGCTTTAATGTTCCATTGATACCAATGTTTTGATTACACACGCGCGCACACACACGCACACGCACACAGAAACCCACACACACACTTAGGGATAAGAACATCATTTCCCACAAGCCGCTATTAGCAGTGCGGGTGCTCAGATTGGCTGAACGGACGCTGTGGTCCTATAACGTGCGGGCCCTCCCCCCTCTCAGCCAATAGAGACTCTGTTGCTATCACTGCTTGTATTTTTAGCAAATCGCTCAGCACAGTTAGCAACTACAAATATCCCGCCGCCGAATAATCTAGAGCCTTACTGGTAAAGTGGGATTTTACATGAGCGCAAAAAAATCCTTATCTTGTGTATTTTAAGTCACCAAGTCTCGATTCAATCGACTGTTCATCAATATCGTGTTTGTAAAGTAAAAACGTAAATGTTTAATCATTTATTTTTTAAATGAATGTGGGTTCATTTAAAACAAAATATAAACATTACGGATGTTGGGATTAGTGATAAAAAGAATCACAATAAACCATTTACGCAGAATATAATGAGAAATAATTAATATAACAAACTATATGCGATTATCATGTAGTCTATGGTTACAGTGTGACGAAAGTAGTTCCTGCCGTGACGGGGGTGTGGGCGGGTCACCGTGTATAAATACGCCGGGTTGTCAAACAGTAAACTTTCTCCGGAGCCTCCGTGTCAGCTGTTAGTCCGAGGTAATCCCACAATCCTCAGACAAGTGGACAGACACAACAACGCCAAATGTGAATAAACATCAACTGTCCAGTGTCTGTGGCGAAGTTTAAATCTGCGCAATCTGAAATTCAAAGACGACACAACGGATTTTTTTTAAACATCCAACGCAGGAGCATCAGTGTGCATTGGTGAGTAGTTCACTGTCCGCCGGGGATCACAGTTCTCTGATGTCCGTTTGTCAGCTGTGTGTCACAGTTGTGTGACAGCTGTGTCCTGCCGTCTGTCTCTCCATAAACTGTATTTATCCATCATAAGGCGCGACGCACAACCTTCTCTTTATGTTTATGTTTCATGGCTGGTCTCTCCTCCTCATTGCTGGGTGCACATAGGCTGTTGCCATTTTCATTTTCTTCATAAGTTAATCCACAGTCGCCGTTTGGCAAAGAGGGAATCTCCCCCTGCGTGTCCTTCCTGCTCCACTGCCTCCTGACTGACACACTAATCCCCAGGTAGACCCCTGTGCCCTGCTATCCGAGCTGGGCAACACACAGGCAAACCTGCTTGTGGTATCTTTATATCGGATTTCTCTCTTTCCACATTAATCCACCATAGTATGGCAGGTGGATATGCCAAATATTCCCAGTTCAGTGGATCTATGTGTGTATTGAAATGTATGCGGTCTTACGAGTATACCGAGGGGGATTCCACCGGGGGGAAAAAAAGGAAGAAAATCACAGAAATATCCATCTCCTTTTTGAGAGTGGTGGATAGCTATCTCACATAGGCCTCTTCGTGTTGCTTTGACATCCATTCATAATCATCCCAAATGTGGCTGTCATCTATGTGTTGTGTATATATTGTGCATATTGTCAGAAACAGTCCGTCTGCTGTTAAATAGGTAAAACCAGACTTGTGCATGTTCCACAGCACACAGTCACGTTTGCAGCTTTCATAATGAGACCATGTAAACAAAACAAGCATCACAGCTCCTGTGATGCACACACACACACACACACACACACACACACACACACACACACACACACAGTAAACCAGCTCATTCAAGTTGTGTGATATATTTTCAGGTGCAAGGAGACCAATGTAAACATAGCCAGGGGATTTACTTACATCAACGATTACATTACAAGCCATGGTTTATGATTCATAACATCTACTGCATTCCAGAAGCAGTACATCTACACATATTAATGGAGTTATTCCTGGAATGTCATTGGATGACATTGGAGCGTTTGATTCTTGCTGTTGCCTTTTATTTTTGCCATGACAGGAGCAAAAATGCAGTAGAAGCTGCAGGTAGCTTAGCTTTGTGTGCGCCCACGGTTTTTGGGTTGTGATGGCTGATGCAGGTGAATGTTCCAGTGGGTTCTTTTTGCGGTCGTGGATCCTTTTGCACAGTCACGGAATCTCACATTTAACTGGTGGGTGATCGGGAGGAATTTGCACCACAGATGATGCAAAATGGGTTCCTATTTATAGCCCACAACCAACCCCCCTGTCTTATCCCTCAATGTCACCCTTTTTTCATGAAAAAGGAAAATCTCATCTTGAGCCGCCAGGCCCACATCCCTGCATCCAGCCGATGCAGCTCTGTGTATAATAACATTCAAATTGTCTTTAATCGGAGGCTTCTTTCTAATCTTAGCGGCTGAATCCCCATCTGGCAGGGAATGTGAGTGAATTGTGTGTGTGTGTGCGCGCTTGTGTAGGGGGGAGGGGTGATCGTGCGCACTGCATGGTGGGAGATGGTGTTCTGTGGAGTCGATTAACGGTCCTGCCATTTTATACTTGTTCCTCAGGGAGTTTTGTGTTGTTGTTGTTGTTTTTGCATATAATCTTTTCGGTGCTGTACGGCCTCTGTGTGACTGCTACAGCATTAAGCAGGGACACTCTGTGATATCGCTTTTAGATTATGAAGGATTTATGGAGCCAGCATCACAGCAGCTGTTACACCAACCAGTGCATCCTGCAGCTTTTACCAGCAACCAATCTAAAATATAAAACAATTGTAATTGCTGTGTGTCAATAAATAGGAATTATAGATCTAACAAACCTTTTACAGGGTGAATATACAATACTTTACTAAATTCACATACTGTTTTGTTAGAAATGTGATTCCCAAACACCAAAAATCAATGTCTAATGCCTGTTAAATAATTTCATAATGAATCAGGATAATATTTTTCATTTTTTTATTTGAATCAATGTTTGCCGTCATAGGTCACTACACTAGTGCCTCATTTCAAAACGTGTGTTAAGCGCTGACAATTGCGCTTATACTCTCAGATGTGTATTAGTCCTACTTTCACAGCGTGTGAAATCTCCAGTGTGATCAAATGGCGGCAGCTCGACGACAATAGGAAAACCACAACATTCCTCATATCTCAGCCCGTTGTAATGACTGCATTTTCCTTTTTTTCTTCTTCACAGCGTTTGACGGCAAACGACATCCTGCGACGACCTGCCCTTGCCCTCAAGGTGCCTTTACCATGGCGACACTAAAAGAATCCTACACTTTACACTAAGCCAGAGGAAGAACTCCCCCGCTCCAGTTGCATTGCTTCACTTTCATCTCCATCATTTTACACCCTTCCCTCACCGAGACGGCGGCGACCCAGTGCAGCCATGCACCTGGAAGTGAAGGTTGCGCTCAACTTCATCGTGTCCTACCTGTACAACAAGCTGCCTCGGCGTCGAGCCGACCTCTTCGGCGAGGAGCTGGAGAGGATACTGGTGTCGCGTTTTGAAGGTCACTGGTACCCCGAGGCCCCGCTCCGGGGTTCCGCCTTCCGCTGCATTCACCTGGGAGCGCCGCGGGACCCCGTGGTGGAGCTGGCCGCCAAGAGGAGCGGGCTGGACACGGAGGAGGTGCGTGCAAATGTTCCGGCGGAGCTCAGCGTGTGGATCGACCCGTACGAGGTGTCCTACCAGATCGGGGAGAAGGGCGCGGTGAAGGTGCTCTACCTGGAGGACCCTCCGGGCCTGGGCTGCGACGGCGAGAGGGTGGAGGGCGTCATCAGAGAGGGCCAAGGAGACGCCGAGGCCGAAGAGGCCAAGAATCTGGGATTCAACCCGGACGCTCAGGTGTTTGTGCCGATCGGGAGTCAGGCGTCTCCCGCCCTCATGCCGTCACACTCCAGCTCCCCCACACCTCTTTCGGCCCAATCCTGCCCCGGCCTCTTCAGCTACCCCGGCTCCACCACACCCACCGAGCCGGCCCTCCACTCCTCCAACACCTCCACCCCTTCCCCTCCCAGTGGCGGATTGCCCTACCTCGCCACTCAGCCGCCGCCGCCGCCCGCCACTCTCCCCGCCGCCCGCCCTCAGCCCATCATCTTCACCACCGCCAGCTTCGCCGCCACCAAATTCGGCTCGACCAAGATGAAGAAGTGCAGCGGCACGGGGTCACCGGCCGGCTCCGGGGTGGTCGTCATTGCGCCCGCCCAACGCATGCTCTCCCGCTCTCCCACCGCCATCTCCACGCCAGAGCTGCTCAAGCACAAGCCGCTGTCTCTCTCCCTGCACTCGCTCGGAGGTCCCGTCCCCAGCCAGCTCTCCCCCAACGCCAAAGAATTTGTCTACCCAGGATCCCCGGGGCCCCTGTACTTCGAAGCCGACACCCAGCCCATGCAGCCTCACGCCAGCCCCTTCCAGCCCCCCCACGCCGTGGGCACCCACCCGTCCTTCGACCCCTTCTCCAGCCCTCCCCCCGCCCAGAGCGTGGGCATCATCAGCAGCAACGGGGGAATCTCCTACATGGAGAAGCCGCCGTTCGTGGAGGGTTTAGGAAACTACAACCTGCAATATCCCAGCCAGTCCTTCCAGCCTGTGGTGCTGGCCAACTAAGCCTTTTGTTTGTAACGAGAGGAGCCGTCGCAGGAGGAGGAGACGCCGACGACGGGTGGGAGGACAGTAGAGCTCCTGTTGTTTTCAGTTTTTCTAAGAAATTGTTCAAGTACTAATACCAGTTAAGAATTAGTTTTACTACAAAGATTTAAAGTACCACATTCAGTGACTACGACGATTTGTTTTGTTCCTCGACCCCCGACCCTTCGCTGTTACTCGTCACCTTGTGTGTGTGTGTGTGTGTGTGTGTTGGCGTCGAAGGAGTGGCTTGGAGTGATTTCCTTTTCTACCTTCAGTCCACGCCAATCTTTGTTCTTATCGTTTTTACATTGAATGTTAATCGCGAGTGACTTTTTTTTTTTTTTTCTTGTTTGTTTTCTTGAATTGTAGTCTAATGGTCCCAGCTCTAGTGTAGGACCATTTTTGCACTGCACTGTCCTGCTGTGGAAGAGGACCTGGCCAAGTCCTGCAGGGAACGAGGGCTGTGGAAAGCTCAGCACTTTGCTCTGCAATCTGCTCTGCCCTACTTGCCACAAACACACAGAGAGGGGGGAGCTATGCGGGTGCTGTGTGCGTGTGTGCGTGTGTGCGTGTGTGCGTGTGTGTGCGTGTGTGCGTGTGTGCGTGCGTGCGTGCGCGCCCGCTCCTGTTTTGTTGTGGCTCAGCGTGATCAGGAGGCCCACTGATTGTACGTCGGTCCCATTGCCCTTGAAACGCACTCGTGCACAGGAGTAATTTTGAGTTGTATACTGGAAGCTGTTTTGCGCGGGTGTGCGTGCGTGCGTGCGTGACGAGGGTTCAGATGAAGCTGGAGCAGAAAGGGAAGATGTGTACGTTAGGCGGAGGGATGTGGTAGAATGTAATATACCTGTCAGGGGAAACCTTGGTGAATGTGAAAGGCCGATTATTCGTATTCTTATTGTGCTGATACCTCAGTTATTTACACAGGGACGCGAGTTGCAGTCTCGCGCACGTATTCAAATCGGAAGACATGCGCACATTCGTACAAACATATGTTGACATTGTACACAATTGCAGTCAGCGGTGTGTGAAGGTGAGCGGGCAGAGAAGGTGGTGAGGGAGGGAGGGAGGGAGGGGGGGAGGGGAGGCAGCAGCTCAGCAGTGGGCCTTGTGATAAATGGCTTAGCATGACTTTGACGATGAAGGAGTTTTTTTTTTTTTTTTTCCCTCCGCATGAGGAGCCGGGATGACAGAAGGAAACGAGACGGAGAGAGAAGCGGCTCGCTCCAGAGTCCCGATCCGGAGCGTATTGGCTTCCACACTTTTAACACCCAGAGCACGTCTGTGGTGAGCTTAAATTGGTATTGAAAGCCAAAGGCTCGCACCATTCTCTCCCTCCTCTTGAAATTCTTCAGTGATCGCTGCTACCGAGACAAAACAAAAACACGGCCACACCGTTTAGGTCTCTGTATTTCTAGCCACCGGGACAAAGATTCAAAGATGAAGGTTCTTTATTGACATGTGTGTCTTTTTGTTTTTTTGGGGATTTCTTTGTCCTATCTCTGGAAGTCTGTGTTATTATGGGTTAGTCTCTACAGGGAAGGGGGTAAACCCACACGTGTCCATGTGAGCTGTCCGGCACTTTATTTTCTGGGCTTTTGTTTGATTCTAAGCCATTCCTTTGCCCTCCGATTGGTGGAGACACTTTTGATTTCAGCCGTCACAAAATGCTTTAGAGATTCAAACACGAGCTAAATTTGTATTCAGATGCATCTGTGCACAGGTGCGGAGATGCCGTCAGTCTTGTGCGTTTATTGGAGTGTTCTCTATACTTGTAGCCATAACTGTTTTGGAACGCCCCCCCCCCTCGTGCTCATGCTGGGTGTTGCTATGTCACAGCTTCTCATGTGCATGAAAGTTTTCTTTCTCTGTTTTTTTTTTTTTTTTTTTTTCTTCTTCTTTCCCCGAGGGGGATAGTTAGTGGGGTACACATCTCTATAAATGTGACTGTGAGGGAAAAGATGCATTTCTAATTTTTGTTATGTAATTTATTTCCAATATTTCTATATACATATATATATATATATATATTTTGTTTTTGCAAAATGATCACTTGCATTTGTATGAGTAAGATATGACAGTCCAGGAATATGTACATAACAAAAAAAAAGTTCTTATGTTGAGATTCTTTGTTTAGTTTCTTACATGCCGAGGTTATTTTTTCAGAAAATAACGTGACTATATGCAAATTGAGACAAAAAATAAAGATGTACAGAATAAAGTATTGAATGTTTATTGTATCTTGTCAGCATTTGTCTAATAAGACGGGTAAATGTATTCACTCTTCAAGTTGGATTTTTGGAGTGTCAGGCATGAATGTTTACAGTGGGTTTGTGTAGGAAAATATTTTTCTGTGCTCCCAGGGCAGTCCGACGTCACCTCTCCCCACAGGCAGTACATTTAAAACCAAAAAATCTCTCCATTTCATTTTCATTCATGTGCAATGGCCATCTTGACCCCCGTGATGTGAATTTACTGCATTTCTATGGGGGGGGGGAATGCAGCATTACTCAAACATCACTGTTCTGTGTGCCACCACAGTATCTCCACCAACATTTATTCCCCTACTTCAGATTATATTTCTCAGCAAAAACTGATTTAATATCTTTTTTTTTTTTTTTGTAAATCATCCTCTCTCCATCACCCTGGTCCTGTGGTCCTGATACTATAGCCATATCCCAGACTGTCTTTGCTTACACAGAGGCTCAACCCTTCTACAGTGCAATGTAATGCCATAAATTAAATTACCCTTCAAGATTCAAGGGGGTTTTCTACCTCTCTCCACCCTGAAAAATGATAGATATATTTATCTCCTCGTCAGGATGACGGTGTTAACGGCAGGTTTAGAAGGACATATTTAATGAATGTGCTTTGAATGTGATCCTGATTCTGATGTTAGTCAACCCTGGTTTTAGAGGGCCTGCAGAAAGTAAAACACGAGGAACTGCTTATTGTATTGTGCATTTTAGAGTCTTTGGTTGTTGTTTTGTTTTTTTAAGTCACATGCATGTCGGCAACGTCCCAGTGGTTTCCTTTTCTTCCCCACATTTGTCCGATTTATGCAGTGTAAACGAGGTTTCGATCTCTCAATTGGGGATGTGATTGACTCCTGTTTGCCATCAGGACTCTAAACGCAGGCTGTTCTACGATCAGGGTTGGTCATTGATGGAGAGGGAAAACCAAGAATTTTGTAATTCTGATGTCCTTTTTGCTTATATCAATGTGTGCGTTTTATTTTGCACTTTGGCAAAATGTCATTGTCATAAAAGAAGTTTATTTTCTATGTCAAATTTAACCTTTGGGAATAAATAGATAGGATTAAAAGTTGAGATGATGTATAGATAAATGGCTTTCTTTTTTTCCTGCCTGTATTTGATTATTTTTCCTATTTTGTATCAGATCTGTACACGCTGTAGATGTATAATGAATCTTTCACTACTGAAATGCAATGACTTGTTTTCTGTGCTGCCCCTTCAGGAATGGGGAGTTCCTATTGCAGTTTCTTATTGTATCAGATTCCTTTTTTAAGTTTGTAATAAAAACAGATTGGCAAAAATAAGCATGGAAAATAAGCTAATTGCGTGGTCCTCATTGTTTCTGGCTTGGCAGGGCTACGGCTTCGACTTGGGGCAGGTTACTCGCCTCCTCTTTCTGCACATGTGCATCATACTCACTTCACATTGGACGATCAAAACATTGCCAAGACTCTCCGTGGAGATCCGGAGCGACGTGTCCTCTTGGGGCTGTAAATACATTCTTCTGATGTTTGATCAATAATTCAAAAACCGGGGAGAAATTCTCCAATGGTGAGGAGCCAGATTGCTCACCGCCTCCTCGGGCAGCTGGACCCATCCCAGCAGATATTACTTTTACATTTCATCACACAGCACTGACTGTCTGGGGTTTTCTGTACGTTTTGGCTCCCGCCTGGCCCTTTCCGGGGCGCCCTCGTCAACAAAACGAACCTAACGATCAAACAAACTGAATAATTCAATGAAGAGGAATGAGGACATTAAAGCTAAGCAAAACAAACTGAGAGGCCACGACAACCGAAGCACTCTCCCCACTGGTGGTGGCACAGGAGCTTTTTGCTTCTTCTCCACACCAGGTGCTGCTCGTTGTTGTTGATTGTCATCGCCAGGGTGGAGCTCCAGGAAGAACAGGCGTTCTACAGCGACATGTAGTGACGCGACATGAACATGCGTGACTTGGCTCCTCCTCGGCTCTCCTATACATCCCGTCGCCCACTCACTGCTGCACCCCCCCGCCCCCCGCCCACTCACATGTCTTCAGCTGCATCCCTGTTCTCCATCTTGTCCCCCCTCCCTCCTCCCACGTTTCCCAATCTCCTTCACCCCGACTCTTCCCCCGCTCAGCCTCATCCTCTCCTCAGCTCGTCTTATTCCCAGAAACCCCCTCCCTCCGCTTCCCTCCCCCTATCCTCCCCCCCCCCCCCCCCCCCCCCCCCCCCCCCCCCCCCCCCCCCCCCCCCCCCGCGCTCTTTGAGGCTGCTGCTGTTACGCAATGCCGCTCCCCTGTGCGTTGATGTGATCATTGCGCAACTTCTTCTACTCCTCTGGAATACTGATGAGCAGCAGGGCCGAGGCAACAAAGGGGACAGTCAAAAACAAAAGTGTGCATGAAAGAAAAGAAAAATCGGTGTGAGTGCACACGTGCACGATTGGGCTGGTGCATGTTTGCAACAGAGATGAAGAAAGCCGTCGCCATTTTTGACCCTCGCTGTACTTCTTCAGATCTGTTTTTTCTTTGTCCCAGCCCCAGTGTACCTGAGCAATGACTGATCAACGGCACGCCAGGAGCCTACATGTCATTAATTAATTTATTTTCATATACATGATACAGTTAGAACATGAAACTGCAGTTGCATGTATCCTATATAGGGTAATACAAAAACACTCAACAAAAACATATGTTTATATAAAAAGAGGGGAAAAAGACCACATAACAAAACTCTAAAAATTGTTTCCAATAAAGACATTTAAATATAATTTTTCAGGAGTATTGTAGCTACTTTAAAGAGCAACCAAGCACAAAGTGTAAAATGTGCAAAGCACCCGAAGCCAGTACCAACAGTTTCAGACCACAACCTGTTTAGACCCTCAGATGCACCACCCCACGTACACCATCTAGAGACAAAGAAAGCAATAGCAATTGCACACTTGCGCTATCCTGAAATCGCTGAAATCTTCATCCAAAATTCAGAATGACATTTTTTGGGTCCAGATGACCTCACGCTGTGCGGCCCAATCAGCTCAATCGCATAAAGTGGGATGAATTTTATCTTAACAGGTGAAATAAGACACCGGGGAAAAAATACAAGATAGGTCAGCTTCTTTAAAGGGAAAAGTGTAGAAGTAGCCATTACTTTGTCTGTAGGTGGGGTGAGGTCTCGGCACAGCTGTTAATTTCCTTGCCCATTAGTGATGCCGGTCGACAAATGTGGAACTGGATCTGCAACCTGCTGCAACTTCATGATTAACAATTACAAGCCAGTTGCATGAGGCGCTTTGCATCACTAAAAGACATTGCTACATACTCTATGCCGCACCATGACAGATCTGGCTTTAATGCCCCCTAAAAAAGGCGATCTTGGCCAGTACCCTCGGTCAGCCTTATGCAGAAAGTTTCAATTTCGATTTTTTTTGTAAATACCGGTGACGTCTGCATTCGTAGACTACATTGGTGTATAAAACCGGTGCAATGCTGGAAATACAGGTCAAAAAGTCAATGGAAATCAAGTTAGGTGCTAAGAAATGTCTGGTATACGACACCACCAGGAACCACAGGTCCACCTGGTCCAGTGTTATCTAGCTATAGCTTCATCTGAAGTAAAAGAAAGCAATCCACACAGTGATCAAAAGATGGGCTTTTCAGCGCACGTTCACCCCCCACCCCCCTCCTCCCCAAGGTCAAACTGGCTGCACGCGGATGGGTCGCGTTATTACGCGAGATATCAACGCACGACATCATAGCTTCCATGTTTTGCTTTTCCAGAACTGTACAACAAACCATCAAAAACATCTCGGTTTTCAGTGATGGTTTTACAGACGTAAGTACACTTGGTGTATAATAGTCAAGAAAAAGGAAATACACGTTTACTGGGTTTTCATGCATTAGGATCCTTTAGACTACAGAGGATCTAAACTGGAAGCACAAACGACTTTGGGGGGCGTTCCTATTGAAGTACATCATAGCAATTTTACATACATCATCACCGAAAGTAAACAAGCATTACGTAACAGAGAATTATTGCCACATTGATTTTCTTTCCAAGAGGATGGCAAGTTTAGAAGCACAAGCCCACCAAACACAAACTCTGCATCAGTCAAAGACCCTTGACCTGTAAAGTCCCGTAACAGTCTGTCATGCGTTTGCTAATGCAAACTCAGCCCCTTTGGCAAAAAAGAACCAAATGTATCAACTCTATGCTTTGCCAAATGGAACTAAGCTGCTTTTTTTTGTTTATGTGCTCTCTGCTTCAGCCCACAGCCGCTCTGTAGCCCTGCGCAACGTTGACCCAACTTTTACTTTATCGAAGTAGGAAGTGTTGGATGAGGTAAATAAGAGTGTGCCTCCACACATTCTGTATTCATGTGTAGAGAAAAGAAATTCTAACGATATAAATCTGATTTTTTTTAAATAAATATTCCAAAAAGCACAGTTTACCCATTTAATTCCCTGCTTAGTCGTCGTTTTTTTTATTTATATCTCTTTATATTTCTCTCTTAAAGTAAATGGAATTATCTGACATATTGTTGTACATCACAATCAACAGAGGCATTATTACCATCATAATAAATACAGCACTAATTGACTATTTGGCAGATATACGTAATAGTATCGGGTTAATAAAGACACAATCAGGATTCCTTTTTTTTTCGGAAATAAGGACTGTGAGACAATCATTGAATTACAAGATTCAGAGACAGCTGCTAATTATTATGTTTTAAATCAATCCAGCTATCACCACACTATGAGCAGGTAGTGGCTCTGCTTTCCATGTGCAGTAAAAGAAACATCCCTTTATATAAACATAGCCCTCCACTGGCTAGGGCCCCTTCAGATCATCAAACATTTGCCTTTTGTCCTGCAAACACAAAAAGCCACCAACCCTCATAAAACTGCCCTCTTAATATTATATATAAATATCGTGTGAGGCCCAGGAAGCTGGTCTGAGGTTATTTTTATTTATTAATTTTTTTTAAAAGGAAGAGTAACCACAGCAGCTTTTAAACTTCAGGTCATGCATGTTCGTTTTTTTCCTTGACAAGCTGCTGTGTCTCCCTCTGTTGTCGTGGCGACGAAGGTCAACGCCTGCCACCGCTATAATCTGTACACACTATGTTTTTTTTTCAAGAAAAAGTGCAAAAATCGATTACTCACGGATAAACACATATTAATGTGGTGCTGGTGGATGTTTATTTATATCTATATATAGATATTTATATATATACACCGTTCTTTTAAAACAGCATTTTTGTGCATGTGGGTTTACGAGAAGGAAAATGTCCTCCTGTTCTCCCCTGCCGACCTGAGGTCTACGACTCCTTTCTCTTCAGGCTGCGGTTTTGCTTCCTGCTTCCCAGACCGACCTTGAGACGGAATATATTTTCCCATGTGGGTAGCCACACAATGGTCCCGCCCCCCCCTCCTCTCCGAACGTAGGAGCCAGGCGCTCTCTCCACGGGCCCTTCCTGCGACCATCATGCCTCACTGTCTGCCAGTGTGTATCCCAAAACTTCAGCGTGAACAACAACTGGAGCACAGAACACGGTGACGGGAGGCCGGCAAAGACAAAAGTGCAAATTGAGAATCCCTTGGTTTTTTTGTGTCCGTGTTGATTTTTTTAGCTGGGAAGGGAGATCTGCTTTTGTCTCATTGAAACGGCATGGGTTTATTCTGACTTTTTTTTGTTGTTTTTTTTGTTTTTTCTTACAGTGGGCCATACTTAGCCTCATACCGGGCCAGGGTGTTCTTGCAGCGGCCGCAGTCCTTCCGCAGCTCGGCCACCTGCTGCCTCAGCGCCGCGTTCTCCCGCTCCAGGAAGGAGGCGCGCACCGTGATCTGGTTCTCCTTCAGCCGCCGGGCGTCACGCGAACGCTTCGCCGCCACGTTGTTCTTCTTTCTCCTGGACCAGTATTTATCATCCTGAGGGAATGACAGAGAACGTGAGTTGGAAGGATCTAAAATCAACATCTGCATTGTGAAAAGACCCCCCCCCCATCTCTCACCTCTAAACCAAAAGCCCCCTGTTTAAAAAATGCTTTAATTGAGCTGTCTTCAACTGTTTTTGCATTTGACCCACCTTCTGCTCATCGGGAACAAACACCTTCTTGGCCTTCTTGATCATGGGCTGCGGCTTCAGCTCCTCGTCAGAGAACTTGTGTTTGCGCGGGTTGAACAGCTCGCCTCCCGGCACACTGGACAGCACCAGGTCGGTGGGATCCGGCTGGAAATTGATGTCCACCTCGATGGCTTCGGGGTCGATGGGGGAGGGCGTGCTGCGTTCTTTAATGTGGCATACAAGAATAAATGGAAGCTTGAATGCAATAATAATACAACGCTGATATCAGATCCATCAAGTATGCAAACACATTTACGAGTAAGTGTTTATTTCTCAGTTGCATTTACCTTTTAGAAGAAATACTGGTTTGACCAGTTTGCACCACTACGTACAGAATTTTTCATTTTCTAAATTTACCAGAGAAAAAAAACGTTCTTTTCCCAAATCAAGACTCTAATTCACTGAAAAATGTTCCGAATGACAATAAGACTGGGTCAGCAAGATCTTAATTTGACTCGGTGATTACTCAGGATTTCATTTCATATCATACATGCTCCTCTAAGTCCTCACACAATAAGATAAAACTATGTAAAAAAAAAACATCACGTTGAACAAAGTGCAACTTCTATAAATCACAGTTATTTACCTGATTTCTTCTCCTTGGCTTTCACTTTGGGTGTTGCCTCCTCAAACAAAGATTCCTCTTCCTGTCCCTCATTTTCCTCCTCCTCTTCTTCTTCTTCCTGTTCTTCTTCTTCTTCTTCTTCTTCCTCTTCCTCTTCCTCTTCCTCCTCCTCCTCCTCTAGTTTAGCCGATAGCAAAGTTGTGACCGTCACCGCCTCGCCTGGTCCTGAGGTGACCGGAGCAGAGGGCGGAGGCGCCGGAGCACTTGTGCCAACCGTGGCAGCTGCAGCTACAGCCTTGGTGATGGGTTTGCCTTTGCCTTCCACCGAGGCCAGAGTCTTCTGCAGCTCCTCCACCTCCAGGCTCACCGGGATCCCGTTCTCCAGGAGGAACTCATCCAGGTCCATGTACTCCAAGTGGAAGGTCTCCCCGTCATAGGGAATGGTCTTGTCCCAAATAGCCGGGGTCAGGGAGGCCGATACCCCACCTCCTCCTCCTCCGGCGCCGCCACCTGCTCCTCCTCTAGATGCTCCACCATCACTGGCTGTCTCAGCCCCGCCTCCCTCCACATCCTTAACTGTGGCCAGCTTCTTCTTCTCTATTTCTGCTTAAAAGCCATGATGCAACAGGGGTTATTAAGAAATGATGCTTTCCTGTTTCCCGTGCACACATGAATTCATGACACAATTCAGAGTCATCATAAAAAATAATAAATAGACAGTGGGAGGGGCAGGGCGACAAAATGCATAGAACGCATTGGATTTAGACACCCCCCCCCCAAAAAAAACAATAAACGAGTTAAAAAGTGAGGGAATAGATGGCTGGATGAAATTAAGGAGAAAACGAGGCTGAGAAGGGGGGCGGGGTCACAGAGTCCACAAGGACAGTCTACACACATGGACAAACAAAACACAACAATGCCACCCACACAATCTGGGGACAAGATAACGGTGCAGCATTGTGTTGAATGAAAAGCCAGATTGTGTGTCTGTCCCGGGGAGTCTCCGCAGTGCAGGTTCGCTGTGTGCAGAGCAGCTCAGAGGATTTGGAACTTTTTGTTCTTTTTGTGTTTCCTCGCAGCCTCAGAGAAACATAATGGCATCGAGTCGGTTCTAAGGTGGCGGAATGATCTGCCACATGTTAACACAAATGCAACACACAGACCTCGGTGTGGAGGATTTCACGCTGCACATCATGCACAGCCTCTGATCCGTCAAACTCACACGCACAGGGCAGTGTTTTTCTTCTTCATCATCATCATCATCATCAATCTTACCGTCGTCTCGTTCTTCCAGGATGTTCGGAGGAGGGATGTCCATGATTTTCTTTAAAACGAAAGGGAAAGACTTGTGCGGGGCGGCCGGAGCGACCTTACCCCCGGGCTGGAGCCCCTCTGCCACCGCGACTTTGCCAGGCATTGTTTCGCTGCCAAGCTCCGCACACACTGACGCGACGTTCCCGTTTGTACGGACAAGCGGAGCAAAACCAAACGCGCTTCTACACTGATAACAACACAACTGCAGCTGCTGCCTTCACGTGTAAACAACAATACGCACGCAATCCGATGCCAACACAACACAGACCCCTTGTTCTCCGTGCACACCGAGTGCTCACGCACCACGCCCACTCGTTGAATAGTAGCCGCTGATTGGATCTCCGCTCTGTCCATATATCATATATTACAGTGGCAATAAATGCAGAGTACACGCACGCGACCGTGTGTTTGTGTTGTATTAGATGCTCATTGGCTGCACGCCGCCCACACGCCCTCACTGAGACAACGGCGGCACGCGTGAACGTGTACACTCGTGCATACGGTAGTTTGGTGTGTTCATTGGAAAGGCACAACAAACACACACAGACACACAAACTGCCTCAATGACGTATTGTATAGCAAAATCACAACTTTCAGGCGCATGCAAAGGGCAAAGCGCGCCGTGCGCGCGTGCGTCCCACCCCTCCGCGGGAACAAGATGTGTATAAGAGACAGTCCATGTACTCCAAGTGGAAGGTCTCCCCGTCATAGGGAATGGTCTTGTCCCAAATAGCCGGGGTCAGGGAGGCCGATACCCCACCTCCTCCTTAGCAAAATCTACAACTTTCAGGCGCATGCAAAGGGCAAAGCGCGCCGTGCGCGCGTGCGTCCCACCCCTCCGCGGGAACACACTCGTGGCCAAACACGTGACCCCGCCCCTTCCTGCCTCAAGTGAAAGTACAAACTGTTGATGGGGCGTGGCTTAAGACGCTTTGCACGTGCGTGCAAGTCGGAGCGGGCACGCGCACACGGTTTGGCACGAGATCCGAAGGAACACAGTGCACGTTATATACCAGGCAGCTCTATACAACGACACTCGGTGTTTGTGTACATGAACAGATAATTGTACTTCAAATAACACAAAAGTTGTAATAATTACATTGTTTTTAATTGAAAGAAAACCTTATTTGTTTTCGCTGCATGACGTCACAGTGCCATTCACTACAATAATGTATATTAAACACATTCAAGAGAAAGGAAGAACGAGCCAAACAATAGGTGATTTCATGTTCCCATGCACGCGCTGCCCTTCTGCACAATGTCTCTTCTGCAAGACGTATGAGTAAAGGAACACGATGTTCAAACAAACCTTCATGACTGCAAAACTGTGTATGTGTGTGTCTTTACAACTTCAGCTGCACACAGTAAACAATGTGCGGAATGTATGTGGGGGAGCCCTCAACAGAGAGGAGGCTGCAGAGGAGACTCCAGTCTCAGTCGCCTCAGTTTCTGCAGTCACTTTTTTCTTTACCTTGATGGGTAAGTGATGTTTATATGAAAATATAATACAAGAAATCAATATGATGCTGAGAGGAAATGAAGCAACGTGGGCACAATCTACATTTACAGAACACTCACAATCAAGTGTTTTTTTTTGTTTTGATGGCATGCTGACTCTTGTATTCATCAATTTCGTAATTGCCCAATTAAAGCAAACTACATACCCAGGACTTCGTCTGAGTAGAGGACAAGGCGGTTTTGTGTTTATACTGCATGAAGATCAGTCTATCTAAGCAGAACCTCAGGATCTAAACAGCATGTCCAAGCATAAGTTTCTCCACTGCAGGTGGTGCTTTGCTGTTTGACAAGCATACAGAATAGTGAGCACAGGGACAACATGCAGTATGCTGGGAAAAACACTGAATATAATTTTCAACTTTCCTTTTGTGCGACATAATAATAATAATAATAAGGGAGAAAATAATTAGAAGAAGAAGTAATTTGCTGATGGTGTTTACATTCAGGTGCAGATTATCAATGTACCTTTCTTTCGTTGTCAAAAATAATAATATTTATTGCATTATGCACTAAAATGCTGCTGGGAGACAAGCAATATACAAAGAATAGGCGGTAAAAATTAAATACCACACTGTAACAAGGAGAATGTGTGAACATGATTGACTGCAGCTAAAGAAAAGTGACAGTGTCATGTCAGATTATTAACAGGCAAAACAGTAAAGATCCGTCAGTCCAGAGATGTATGCACATTTGAGTCTGAATCAATTATATAAAAAATAAAAAATAAATAAATGTAACCTTATTGTTATATCTATATAAATAATAATTATAACGCTTTTGCAACATTAGAAGCTTCATGACATGACCAGTTTTAAAAGGCAAATAGTAAACCTTTTTTATTTTTATTACCATCAGTTTAATTCGTGTCATTGTAATATAAAATATTATGTTTTCTGTCATGTAAAATCTTATAAAAGTAACAAAAATCCCAGACACGTAAAGTCTAGTATGCTGCAGATATTTACCCCTGACTACTGCTGTGGTGCGTAGTGCCTATTGAAATAAGTCCGGCTATTACAGTTATACTTTATGACGAATATTTTGCAAACTTCAAAACAGTTTTTATGTTTAACGAAACAAGTATATAGAAATACTTAAAATACATACATATATGTGTTTATGTTTATTCTTACCGCAGTCATCGAAGTAGGGGAAGGAGAAAGGATAGTCCGCCAAGGACTTGAGGAGATCAGGGACCTCGCCACTGTCTGCTAGGAAGACTTTTTCAGCTGTTGACATGATGGACACAGACTCTCCCAACGTCTAAAGTTGCTAGTCCTGAGCTCGAGCTGTGTCTCCGTGTGTGTCTGTGTGTGTTCGTGTGTATCCAATCAGCTGCTCCTTCTGTCACTTTTCTCTAACTTTCCAACCCGTCTCGTCACGGGGACTTCCGCATGTGTCCAAACAACCTGTGTTCTAACGAGCTCCGTTCTGATTGGACGACAACTCAACGCGCAACTGTCAATCACCTCACAGAGCCAATCAGTGAGCAGCGTTCAGCCGAGCACATTTTCTATGGCGGCACGTGCAGGTGCCATCCAACCAGCTGAGCGCCCCCCACTGACGTCCCTGCAAACTGCACCCAAAAGGTCTCGTACAAATACTTAATAATAGTAATCAATTACTATTAAAACCATTTAAATGGAGCTATTAGCAATTAATTGCATTAAAGGACGGTGTTTTAAACTGGCCATCTGCCCTCACGAGTGCTACATATATTAATTAGGATATATTTATTTTTAAAGATATTGTTTTTCAAGTAAAAGCATCATTTAAGTTATAGACTCTACCCTTAGCCTAACCGTTCCCTTTGCGCCCAACTTCACTCACATATAAATATTTTCAAGGAAAGCAAAACATTTCCTTCACACAAACACAAACATAGAAAAGCATTCCTACTATTAATATACACAGCAGTCATGACCTTATGACCGTTACAGGGGTCACAAGACTAAACTGAGCTATATTTGGTGAACTAAAGCTTTAGTAATATAACAACCAAACCTTTTAGTCTCATAATAATAATTTAGCCAAGTAACCAACAATTCCAACAAATACTGTACGTCTGCTTGAACACGAAGCAGAAGTGAAACTTTGATTTATCCTGAAGGTTGGGACTTTGACAAAACATTTATGGAGCACATGTTAATACAGTTAGTTTGAAAACCATCCCTTTTGAACTATGAAATGGAGGCACGCTAAAAATACTCCCTGCTTAAATTTTCCTTGTCAATAATATGAGAATCATGTATGGTTACATTTAAACCAGTGATAAATGTTGGGTGATTTCCCAGTGGCACAAACTAACTAACTAAAAAAAACTCTGTAGCACTGAGTAGTTTCTACTGATATTATAGCTGAGCAGACATGAACAAACTTTACACATTTAAAGCTATTTGTATGTGGCATGTTGAGAATGCAAATCTCTATCTTATGGATTTAAAGTACATGTGGTAAATTTAAACATATCCCCTGATGTTTGAGTTTTGATTTGAAACCTGATATGATCCTTTGGCAGTTATAAATGCAGAATGTAAAAAAAAAACTTCTCAGTCTTGAAGTAGGAAGTTGTAGTTCCCAAAGTCAAACTCATCGGGCATGATGAGCATATCTTCTCTGGCCTTGGCCACCTTCTGTCTTAGGAAGTCCCTTCTCTTTGTCCACTCCCGAAGTTCCTCCGGGCTGTGGGCGGAGTCACAGCTCACGCCGTCAGGACAGCCACCCTCCAACCTGTCAGTCATCAACACGATGCCAAATGTTTATTTGACATCCATTTGATTATTTTTTATGACACAACTCATCATACAAATACACCATTTCTAGGGCATTGTTAAGTTGCCCTTTAAGGCTGGATAAGCAGCTGAATCCAAAAAACGGATCCAGGAGGTCTTACTTGGGGCAGAGCTCAAAGTATTTCCCAGGAAAACGGTAGGTCCACAGCAGAGCCTCCTCTTCTCCTTCACAGCTGAACACTCGGGCCTTGTGCTTCTCAGAGGAGATGTGCTGCTGCCACTGTCGTTCGCTATTACTGTGTCGGCCGCACAGGCGGCAGTGGAAATCAATCTAAATATGAATCAAATACAATACAAAGGAGAGACACTGTTGTCGTACTCTTGTTCTGGTCATCCGACTTCATTGAATTGCAAAACAAACGTAAAACCCACCGCTGATTCTGCATAGTCAGTTGGCATCGCTATATATTTCTCTTCGGGGACGGACTGGGTGACCATGGCTTCATCTGACTGGCGGTTATCAGCGGATAAGGTCGCCCACGTGTCATGCACCTGCTGGATGTCTCGCACTACAGGCACAGGTAATAAAATGTACAATACGACATGTTAAATACACTAAAGGAGTTCAGTTGTGTTTAAATCTCCACTGTATATTAAGTTGAATATTTTAGGGATTTAGGGGACTGCAGCTCCCTCCTGTAATCACCTGCAAACGGAAATCAAGCAGCCAGAGTAGCAACCACTTGCCCTTAGGCCGTCCCACAGGCCGTCACATGTTCCTATTGGTTTATGCTTTAATTGCAAACCCCAGTGCAGAGGGATTTTAATAAAAAACTTACGGTCATTATTCTTCATATATGTCCACAGATCCCTCTCCTCCTGGCTGTGAGCAAAGGAGCAGTTGCCGATGTAGTTACATTTCTTCTTCTCCAACATCTGGGAACATAGCTGCGACCGACAAATGTTGTCAACACACAGAACAACACAACCCCAACAAATGCCTTGTGAATATGTATGTGAGGTATAGTGACCTCAGAGCAGAGGAAGCAAACCTACTTCATAATGTAAAGGCATGTTCTTGCCCTGTGGCAGAGGTCGGACCTGAACCCATTTGCATCTCTCTAAGGACCTGACCAGCAGCACGCGTCGGTCATTAGTCCACCTGGAGGACACAAAAAGAGCGGGTTTACTTTTTTTTTTATGTACGATGGTCCATTTTGGTCCATTTTTTGCAGAGGTGTTATTCTTTTGCTCACGTGTGCATGGCCTTGGCGTTGCAGTACTTGTGGGCTTTGTCCGGTTCACTGATCAGGCCATTCCCCCAACACACAGCACAGGCCAACTTAATCTTCATGTTGAGATTCTTTCCAGTACCTCCCCCTACTCCTCCCTTTGGCTTGCTACCTCCGCCTCCCAAAGATTGCTTTATAAATGACAGTCAATTCAAACACTTTCATGAAAGTGAAACAAAATGTGGTATTTCTGATTCAACATCTGGATTTCATGCACTTACTGTGTAAATCATTTAAATATTTCTTACTCTATTCCATTTTTGTTGGCTGGAGTTTTGCTCCTGCTTGTCGTGATGCTTCATTGCTACTTTCACTATCTCATCAGAGCTGATACCTGTAAATGACAGAAATAATAATAAAAAAGAAATAAAAGGGAGCCAGACAACAAGCTTCGGCTGCCCTGGATCCACGGAGCGTGTGTGTCACCCGTGTCTTGCTGCACCCTCCAGGTTTTGAGCTCTACGATGGAGTGGGCGTTACGGCAGCTGTCGGCTCTCTCGCAGCCGTACCGCATGGCTTTGTGGCACAAATCCAAATGGCACAGGACACCGAGTGGACGGACTTTTATGTAGTTCACATTGGGGGTCCTCACTACGAAGGACAAGCACCTGACAGGGGCACAGAGAGGAGAAATCAAAGTGTGAAAGACTGAGATTCGAAGATTAACTCGACAGCAATGGTGGGATTTAAAAACATACTCACTTATGACTATCAAAGGAGTGGCGAACATGCAGGTTGGAGCAGATCATGGGATTTTCTATGCAGCGCTTACTGATGATTCTAGGTTTATTGTCGAAGCACTCCTAAAATGACCGAGAGACAAAAATAAAATACAATTTAAGAAAAATATATGTTAGTTTTCTACAATTTGTCAAATACAGTAATATGGATTTAAGACATACATTGCAAACAAAGATCACAACATCAAACCATCACACAGACTTAAATGTAAAATTGAAAGCGGGCTGGAAAATAATTCGATCAAACGCATAATCGCACTTACCTGACAGAGGAACATGAACGTGCCTTTGTGTTCATGTAGAAGCTTTATGATGGCGTTCACAGGGTCCAGTTTGACCGCCGCTGTTTCAAACAGGAAGTTCCTGTCCAGTGTCCCTTTCCTCTCCTCTGTCCAAACGTCGATCTCCAGTTGGTTATATGCAAACGTACAGTTCTCCCCGAATTTACACATGCCCAAATCCCCAGACTGCAGCAGCTCTGGGCATGTGAGGAAAATACACGTTTGAAAAGTGTTTGACTGCATTCCTTGCACACTTCATGATGATCGTTAAGGATCATTTGTTTCAATTTGAGATCTTCCTACCTCTGCAAAGAATATATGGCCCTTTGAAGGACGTGCACGGAGGAATCTGTCGCACTCTGCTCCACTGTGCAGAATCACCTGCCCGTCGTCTACATAACAGAATGTCTCGCTTACATTTGTGAACCAGATCTGGCTTGTGGACAAATGTATAAATCCCTTTACCTGAAAGCAAATTGCACACAAATAGGCATTTTACACATAATATTCAATAGCATAATAATAACATATGAGTGGATTTGTTTCTGTTGCTGAAGAGGTACATTTGTGAATATCTTATAAATGAATATTTGCGTCTTGCAGGATTAAGTTCTGCCAACTTGTTACAGGCTGCATTGGTGCTGTACCTCCTCGAGGGAAACAGGCAGAGCAGGCCTGCAGGAACTCATGGGTGGAGGACAGCGGGTTATAGACGGATACCAGTGCTTTGCTTTTCCGCTCCTTCATTGCAACAGTAAAGATAAAACTTCAGTCAATGCTTTAAAAGAGACAAGCAAAAAAAAAGCCACACAATCAGTCTTACTTTGGAGTTATTCTTTGGAGATTGCGTTACTGGAGCTACAGCGGGGGGAGAGCCAGGAACACCTGAGGAGCAGCAAGAGAAAACATTTTTTTAAAGGATGTACACTGGTTGCATGTGCACCGTGTGCTAAATGGGCTTGAATCCACACAAACACCAGGATGATATCTTCTCAAAAAAAAAAAAACGACAAAAGTTATAATAATAATGTCAATACTATAATACTGTAAATCGCCAATAAATCATAACTACCAGTTGAGCTGAAATCAGAGAGCCAGTCCAGGCCTGTTCCCCTGGCGACAGCTTCCACGGAGGGAAACGGGTCCAGGTCATCGAGGGAGTCCAGCTGGTCCAGAGCTTTCACACTGAACGCAGGGACATTCCCACTCGGACCAACCGCATCGGAGTCACTGCCCAGGTGATCTAGGTCATCTAGCAAATCAAGGATATTTAGTTTTGGGTCCAGTTCTGTTTTTGATGTATTTATTTCCTCAGTGGCAGCAGCACTTGGCGTTGTATTCAGGAAGTCGTCCAGGGAATCGAGGCCATTCAGGGTTTCTGGCACTGCAGAGGTCAGATCTAAATTTGGTGCATCTGCTCCACCTCCGGTTCCGGCGAAGTTGTCTAAAGCGTCCAGTCCCTGCGAGGTCAAGAGGTCGTCCAGTGTATCCAGGTCTGCAGGCGCAGTGCTGCACCCACCGCCTGCAAAGGAATCCAGGGAGTTGAGCGGGCTGACGGCCGAGCTGAAGAAGGCAGGGGGCAGCTGGGGCGTTGGGGCAGGCAGGACCAACGGGACCGTGTGTGTGCCAGAGGAGGTCTTGCTGGGGGCTGAGAATGATGCCTGAATGTGGGTCAGGAAAACATGTGGAGAGAAACTTGAGTGTGAAATTAATAAATAAATACATTTCATTATTATATATTCTTAATATTATTAAATATTCATTGTACAAATTCACAATGCTCCAAACTGACGATTAGATGATTAAAGTGCTTGATATTTTATTACATTTATTATTTGAACTATTTCAAGTTCACTTAATATTAAATCAATTGTAGAGGATATCATGAACTTATTCATTGTGTTTTATGGTAATTCGAAGTGTGTGAGTTAGTTTTGGTTCTGGAGAAGGTGAACATGACCAAACACAGCCCATAAAACGACTTCAATTTTACCTCTGCTGGCTCCTGTTCAGTGGAAAACCTGTCAAGCAGGCTGTCCAAGTCCTCGCCCATCAGCTCAGAATCCTCGCCCATCAGCTCCGAAACTGAGGGAGCGGCAGGTTGGAGGCCGCTGGGAGATACGGAGGGTACGGTGGACGGATGTATGCTGGGAAAGCTGACTGAAGAGAAGGAGAAAATGCTTTGTTTAGATCTTACATGTCGATTATTTTGGACAAAAAAAAGTTTGACTATTTGGTCTGAAAACAAATATGCAGATTGACCGAATGCAGAGTTTTTATACCTGGTGCACAGCCACTCAGAGGATTCATACCGTTTCCTAAATGAACTCCAGATGCCTGGAGAAAGAAAAAAATTGTCAAAAAACTGTCAGCTGAACATGATTTTTATTTTTATAATATATAATATAATATAATATATTATAATATAATTTTATAATATATGTATAATACCACCATACATCATAATAATGGAATCACATCGAAACTATGCTGAGATAAATCAGCCTGTTTATGGCACATTATAAAAACCTCCACCTTTGCTGTTGGCCTCAGACCTGTCAAAATAAAATTATATATATATATATATATATAATAAAAATCATATATATATATTTATACACATATATACTGTATACATTATAATGTTTCCATTATTATGATGTATGGTGGTCCATGATGGAGATTAGGTGGAACTTGCTTTTTGGGCTTTGACAGTCACGTTTCCATTGGAGACACCTTTCGTTATCACTGCGTCTTTCTGTGAGAGACAGGGAACCACAGTGGATATGAGAGACAAAGCAAACTGAGGAGCAGAGGACACATGTTTTCATCACATTGTCAGTTGGATTAATATATATATATATAATTGCTTTACAAACCTGTGCGCCAACATACGGTTTGCGATTCTTCAGTCCCAGTTTGATGGCCAGCTCCTGTGCCAGTTCGTTAACATCTTTATCCTGTAAAAAAAAAAATAATAACTTCTGACCTAAGTCTGGGACATGTGCTTAGAGCTAAGCAAAACAAATGCAAACTATCTGTTAGATAACGACACATTGGGATCACACGCTTTTTCTCCGTGAAGCAGTATTCCTAGGGCTGTATATATAGATTTCATATTAAGGCTTTTTGCAGGCCTGTTTGCATCAAGTTCTCATTTCAATTTCCATTTTTCTCATCTTCATTTACCAGGCGAGTGATAAGCAGAGAGTCCGTGGTGCAGTTGTAGGCCTCCTTATATTTCCCGAGCTCCTTCAAACAAAGGGCCTTTCTGTACAGGGCCTTGCAGCTTTCCTTACACAGTGCGAGGGCATTGTCACAGTCCGTCACGCCGCGGTTGTAGTCCCCCTGTCAAAAAACATGACAAGCGAGGCAAGACACACCTGAAAGCCCTTCAAGTGAGAGGCAATAAAAATGAAATAAGTGAAGACACACTTGAACATAAAGAATGTTGGAACAGGACATTGGAGGAGCGTTTCCTCGGTATGCGGCTGTGTGGCCTTGTGGTGGTGATACAAATATCAAAATGATTTACGACTGGTCACTTTATTTTTCAGGATGGTATTGTTTCAGGTGTGAGGAGTGTGGTGAGAAAAGAAGATAAATGCCAACTTATTTCCTGAGTTTGGGGTCCAGATTCAGTACCTGTGAGCAACATTTTTTATCTTCTCAACTGCAGTTTCTCAGAATATCTTCTCTCTTCTTTGCACACAATAAACTATAGAAAAGCCTGACGTTTTAAGTTTATTTTTTTACTCCAATAAAAGAAAAAAAAACCCTAATAAATAAGTCATGATGCAACTTTTTTTTAATGAATCTGTCGTCTGTGGATTTTATTTTGAGAGGTCTGAGGCCAACAGCAAAGGTGGAGGTTTTTATAATGTGCCACAAACAGGCTGATTTATCTCAGCATAGTTTCGAGGACCCCCTTAAAAGATAGGTGTGTGGGGGGTTTATTATCTAACACATTCCAAAGATTCCAACATGTCCTGAAACCCATTATGGACTTCAAGGTAAGTTAAAGCTCATGCAAAGTATGTGTTTTTATTGTCAAAGATGGACTGGATGCATGCCACTGGTGTTGGAACAGCCAAATTTACGTTCAACCCCAGACTTAAACACCAAGAGTTTCTACAGTCTCAAGGTTGGCGGGGGGAGACAACCAGAGAGTCGAGATGGCCCAGTCCTCAGGGTCGTAAAGATATGAGAAGGGTCAAAACAAAGGCGTCCCTCAGCTCCAGGATACAGTGCAGGCATGATTATAAATAATGTAAACATATTTGTACATGTAATTGTTAAGGGTAAGTTTCCTTTTGAGCCCACTCCGCGGAGGACTGACTCATGCTCAGATCAGACTTCAGTTGGTGGAAGTATTTTTCACTTACGAGCCTTTTTTTTTTTTTAACCACCACATATATTTTTTCCGACCAGCTGTCTACCTCCTCAAACAGACACTTGATGCTCACTGGAATTTGGAGCAATGCAATGGTTTCAGAAGCACACGGGGCTAAAGATATAAATACGTATCTCACCATACTGTGGTAGGCAGCGGCCCGGTTGACGTGCAGGCTCTCCAGCAAAGCTTCAGGGATGTGGATGTCCTCTCCTGCAGCGTAGAATGAGACGTTCAGGCCTTCGCTGAACTCTCTCACCGCCTGCAGCCACTCTCCATCCCTGAACAGGGAGTTACCCTCCTCCAGCAGCTTGCACACTAACTGAATCAGATAGTCCTGGGAGGAGGAAAAAAAATAGGGTCAGATTTTAGGCGCTAAAATATCATCACAGCCATGTATATACGATGGTTAAAGGAAAGGATTATTATTATTTTTTTTAAACAAAATTATAGTAAATATTGACAGTGACACCAAATCGATTTATTCCAGGCCCGTTTCCAGTTTGTCAGTATTCGATTCAAGGAAAACATCTAGATTTAATTAAAAAAAAAGTACTGCAAGAAAAAGTTTTGCAAGTTTTAGGTTTTGAAGGGTTGCACTACTCATTCCTTCTGTGTGTAACAAAGTGATCATAACCCCAATGTAAGACATAATATAAATGCTTGCATGCTGATTTTTATCATGCTCACATCCCAGAGCAGCGTGTACGAATGTTAATGATTGACACCGTTAGTCCCTGTAGACAAAGTACAAATATACTGAAGGCAATGTCATTGATTTTGAGAGTTTTTGGTCAGAGCGGGACCGGACGCAATTAAACTCAGAGGGAACATTTGCGGGCCCATGAAATGTATTTCAGTAAAGGAAAGTAGAAATGTCATATATGTTAAATCATTTTAAAGTGTAACTAGTGTACACAGTTTAACTTTGCATTGGATAATATCCACATCATTCAAATACTGTTAGCTAAATAACCTTGAGGCCTTGTGAAGGGTTTTGTGACAGTTAGAGGATTAATTACAGCAACCAAAACCTCTTTCAAAGGGTGCTGAATCGTCCTGAGATAAGGCCAGGGAAACATCTAAAGATATGCTAGTGCCATAAAAAAAAAACAATTACAGATAAGGAGAAAAGTAAGATCTTCTAAGAATGTCCAACTTTGATTTTAACTTGGAGAAAAGACGGGGGAGTTTCAGGGGGAGACACAATGTGAGTTCAGCAACAGGTGATGGCCAAGAGACCGTAGACAGTAAAATGCATTAAAAACAGAGACAGTGGAGACAGATGTTATGTGTGTGTGTGTGTATGGGAAAACAGCTGGTACCTGGTATGTGTCAGGCTCTGGATAAGCCAGGGAAGACCTTCAATAAAAAAAAATATATAAAAAAGTCACTTAGAATAATAATAAAAAAAACACTGATTCAGCAAGAGGAATATGAGTCTGAGACAGAAACTGGTTTCACTTTCTGACAGGATGCTATTCAAAATATAAAACTTACTGTATAAATGTTAGAGCTTTGATTATCTCCTGCTTCCTTCTCTGTCTGACAGGGTCCATGATGGTTCACTGGGAGGAAGAACCAAAGAGCATCTGGATTATTATTAACAACAACAACAACAAGCTACAGACATAATGTAACGTAACGTTGACAGTGGCTGAGAAATGAAACTTATGTTTGCACACTTCCGCCACATTTACTCAATACTGTGTGTTTGTGTGACACACACACTGGGTCTGAGCCCACACACATTACATTATATTACATTCATTTGACGCTTTTATACAAAGCGATTTACAATGAGAGCGAACGGTATGCACACATACATTATATGACAATACTTGACATCGTACTTGGCATGAACATAGGCCTCCTGCTCCTTTGATCTAAAACAAATTACACATCCAGCACATCAGCCCCCTGCTGACCCCCCACACATGGCATGGCTGACACCCACCTGAGGAAGTCAGGAAGTTCCCAGCACCGAGGCTACATGAAGACATGTGTCATGCCGGCTCCGAGGTTGAGGAAGACGAAGGGACAAGCTGATATGGTGGACACGGAGTTCAGAGAGGAAACCGAGAGAGATCTCCGGGTAAGTTTCGATTCCCCAGCAGCTCCAGTCCGCCCAGGAGGCGGCTGCAAATCCCGACACTGGCCCTTTAATGGTCCCTACAGCTATGAGTGAGTGAGCTTCAGGCTCCACTTCCTGCACACACACACACACAAACTCCACCACCAGCTCACACACACTCCATATAACTTACAGTACTCAGTAACAACAAGTACAGACCCCCATAATTATAGTAATATTATCAGAATTAGAAACCAGAAACGTATTTATTGCATAAGTAACGAAGTCAAAAGAAGCAATAACATTAAAATAAATAAATAAAAATAAATACATAATAATAATAATAATAATAATAATAATAATAATAATAATAATAATAATAATAATAATAATAATAATAATAATAATAATAATAATATCACCATCATCATCATCATATCTTTTTAAAATATATATATATAATATGAATTGGCTATTTAAAAAAATGTGTTGCCAAAAAAATAAAAAATAAAAATAAAAATAATAATAATAATACAAACACAACTTTACATAATAAACTGGAAAACTCCTGGAAATCCTTCTATTCACAGACATGTGTGTCAGTAGTTTCAGGCACTTTTTAACTTTTCATTTATTTTTATCTCAGCCACACTCGGTTTCCCTTTGGTTGTTGGCCCTGGAGTTTGTCTTGTACTGACCTTCTCTGACCTGTGATGGCACATCCCCAGCAAGACTTTTTTATATCAGGAGACTTGGCTTTAATTTAACACACATATTTAACAGAGTATTTTAGGGTTGTGGAGCCATGAACTCCACAACCATAATCAAAAAAATAAAAAATCTGAAAAACAACAAATAACCAACAAATACATTTGTTGGTTCTGAGATACAATTGATCTTTTTTGTTCAATTCAATTTTCATTCAACAGTTGGACATCAAATATAAATTGAAACCACAGTAATATTTTGGATAGATATCCAATAATACAACACACACCTGTAAAGTTTATGTTATTATTTAAGACTCATTGTTTCAGACCAATGTCCTGTATAATAATTTGTGTGTACTTCCCTGATGAATGACGTTTCCCGATTCCTGCATTAATGGAGCACGTGAACGCACCGTTGTAGTCTGTTTGGACTACAACTCCCTTGCCTCGCTCTGGTGTGGTCGTGAAGTGTCGTCCCGTCGTGTGCTGTGTGTTTGGGTTTGAGCGGGAGCGTGTGAGTGGATTGACCCGGCTCGACTCGGCTCGGTTCCGCTCGCTTTAGGTAATTATGATATTTATCCATATTGGGGCCAGTTTGTGTAGTGACACTTTCAAATGCAGGAGCGGAGACTTGACGTTAACTAGCCGCCGTGCAGGTAGACACTTCGGCCACGCACCGTGTCGGGTTACCCGTGCTAGAAGCTAGCTAACACGGCACGTTTATGTGTAGCCACCTGGCTAAAGCTGCTAACTGTACCGGGACAACGGTGTATGTCACCTACACGGCATCGCAGCCCGAATGCGGTGGTAGATGCAGAGGAACACCCGGCAAATGCTAACTGTCTGGGGCTGAAGAGGGTAAATCCTCCCCCTAAACAACTCACACTCACCCGGGATAATGCGATTTGTTTTTTATTGGAGCTGGACAATAATTATCCTTTGATCGTCATACATGTCAATGACAGCATGCCAGCTGTAATCCAGTTTTTGATGTTTTGCAGAAGGGTTTCATAGTCTGTCTCCAGCATGTGGTCGTGAGACATATGTCGTTTCATAATATAACATAGATGTCCTCCATCTGTAAATACTGTTTTATACGGTTCTGTATAAATAAAGGTGAACTAAGCTTTTAAAGAAATAATAATAATAACATAATAACAATATTTTGTTATGTGCTCAGTGTTTCTTGGTTCATAATGAGTAATAATGGCTCCCTGTAGGTACAATAAACCAGTCCTGTCCCTGGGCAAACCTGAAACAGGATCATTGCCAATCAGAATAAAATCATTTGTTTGTGCCTCAGGTTTCCAGATGGCGACAGACATAGTAGGCCAGTTGGCCGACTCTCTGGCCAAGACCGGAGTTCAAGATGGAGAGCTGAGTTACAAAGGCCAGGGACGAAAGCTAGATGATGCCTCATCAGGTGAGCGTCAGTTTTATTGATTCCAGAGTCCACCACTCTGACGGCTCTTTTACAATGTATTCTAAACTATAATGCATGTTCCTCTTCTTCAGTGGGGGAGATGGTGAAGGAGATCCAGGACTTTGAGGGCTTACAGGCCCTGAGGTTGGAGGGAAACACTTTCGGAGTGGCAGCAGCACAGGCCATCGCCAAGGCCCTGGAGACAAAGAGCAACTTTAAGGTTTGAAATTATTATTTTTTGACTGTTGAATCTGTTAGTCATTCTCATTTTTAACTTGAAGTCAAGTCTATTTTTTGTCAGTGTTAAATATGAGTATAGGCAATATATTGTATTGCAGATTGCTTGTAAATAGTTTTGGTTTTATTCTAACAATTCACTGACTGATCTCTGACCTCTGATCTGATCTCTCTCCTTCAGCGCTGTTATTGGAGCGACATGTTCACAGGTCGTCTGCGCTCTGAGATCCCACCTGCCCTGGTAATGCATGTGTTCCACTACACTACTTTCCATGTCAAAACAAGTTCACAATCGCAACCTGATGAAATACTGCAATCTTTACATCTTCTGAGTTATTGCATATCCGCTAACATCACGACGGTCAAAGATGAATTGGTCTTTTTTGTGTCTCTACATGCCTGCCTTTCACTTTGTGTCTTCCTCTCATTGTGCTGTAGAATTCACTCGGCGACGCTCTGATGCTGGCAGGTGCCCGGCTGACAGTTATAGACCTCAGTGACAACGCCTTTGGGCCAGATGGAGTTAAGGGCATCGAGAAGTTGCTCAAAAGCACTGCCTGCTACACACTAGAGGAGTTACGGCTCAATAACTGTGGCATGGGCATCGGAGGGGGGAAGGTAACGTTGGTTGTAAATATATATATATATATATAATATATATATATATATATTCATAATAATCATAGTCACAGGACTGACGAAACAAAGTTGTCGTTCCTGTTAAGTGTTAACACATCTTTGTTTGTGGACTCCAGATCTTGGCTGCCTCGTTGACCCAGTGTCATAAGGAATCCAGTGCGGTTGGGTCTCCCCTTTGCCTAAAGGTGTTTGTTGCTGGGAGGAACCGGCTGGAGAATGATGGAGCCACTGCCCTCGCTCAAGCTTTCCAGGTACAGGTTTATTCCAAGACTGACGGATAGATCTGGAAATACACCATCCACATTTATTTAGAATAACACTTTTACCCTACATTTTTTCGATAGTATTCTTGTCTTGTTTTTTATGGTGTTTTATGTTATTGTAGAGAAAGATGATCTGCAAGGTGCAATGTCCTGTTTTCTTTATTTTGACCCTTCGATTGATGCTCGGGCCTCGGATGTCTGCTGCATTCCTCTGTAGGCAGAGTAATCTTATGACAGCAACTTTTGTTCCCAGTTGATGGGCAGTCTGGAGGAAGTTTACATGCCCCAGAACGGCATCAATCACCCTGGGGTGACGGCCCTGGCAACAGCCGTGCAGCACAACGCAGGACTCCGCATCCTCAACCTCAATGACAACACCTTTACTGAGAAGGGAGCTATCGCCATGGCTAAGGTATAGACATCCACTCGGTTCTGTTGCATACAGTGGACACAGAAATAAATACACTTTTTTTTTTCACCAACCAACACTCAATAAACCATTATTTATTAATTAAAAAGGTTATTAAATCCACCACGTTGTCCACCTCCATTTGATATAACTGAAGATGTATGAGACAATGTCTGTGTCCCCTCAGGCCCTGAAACACCTCCGCAGCGTTCAGATTATAAACTTCGGAGACTGCCTGGTGAGGCCAGCGGGAGCCATCGCTATAGCAGAAACTGTGTCAGTGGGACTTCCGATCCTCAAGGTGAGGAAATACTTTACAACTCGGCTTCACGAAAGCCTGACCTCATGGTGCCTCTCAGAACCATAAAGTATTGTCAAAAATCCATTGTCGGCTTGAATGTGTCAACCCTGAACATAAAGTGTGGGGAATTTGGATGTGACTGGGAATAAGAGGCCACACTAAACATGCTTACACACATTTGAAGGATTCCGTTATTTTTATTTGTATTTATGTTTACTGTGAATGATCGTTATATGTGTTCCATTTACAGTAAATATTTTGTCACTTTTAACAGGAGCTCAATTTGTCATTTGGTGAGATCACTGAGGAAGCTGCTCTGGCTGTGGCACATGCAGTAAAGAACAAGGACCAGTTGCAGAAACTGGACCTAAATGGTACAATGCTGCAGAGAACATGTTTTTCTTTTCACAAATCTACAAGTTGATTTAAAAAAAATATATATATATCTGTTGTGGATTTTTGCTTTGTTGGTTTGTAGAGATTCATTTATTTCATTTCACTGTATATATTTATCTCTCTATTTTCAGGCAACATGCTAGGAGAAGATGGCTGCAAAGCTCTGAAAGACGCCATGGAAGACCTGAAGCTAGGCGAGCTCTTAGGATCCCTCAGGTAATCCTGAAAAGACACCCAGTTAGAGTCACCAATTGACCCGAAATGTTTGTATATAGACAGTGAGAGTGACCTAGTGTAAAGAAATGGCAGCTCCACATGAACCTAGCTCTAGATAATCCCGTCCGATTGTCTTAAAATAAGCAGAGAATCTATTTTTACCTCAGGTCTGGTGAAACTGCCAAATACTATCAATTTAAATCAAATCTGCAACAAACACAGTCCTTTATCAAACTGAAACGCATTCTCAGAGTGATATCTCACAAATGATCTGTTTTTTATATATATAATTTGCTTCAGTGATGATGAGGGTGAACCAGAGGATGACGATGAGGAAAGGGATGACGATGAAGAGGATGTGGATGAGGAGGAACTGGAGGAGGAAGAAGTGGAGGAGGAGGAGGAGGAGGAAGAAGAAGAAGAAATCCGTGGCGTCAAGGTCAAACCTGATCATGTATTAAAAACTAAAATCTGAACATGTATAGAAATTGCGCTCACACAAATTTACACATTGATTGAAGTGTAATGCTTTATCTGCTATTAATTGTACATCATTAATTAAAGCTTCATGAGGTTGGGATGTTAATAGTACTGACATCGTATTACACTGCAGCATCAGTCAGAAACACAAAGCAGCTGTTTCATATACATGGTTGTTTACTTGATTATCTGACTCTCTCTTTTCTCTCCCTCTTAAAGTTGTCCACCCCTGCATCAGCACCCCGGCCACCTGACGTGTCGTCCTTCCTCAGTTTTCCGTCCCCCGACAAACTGCTCAAGCTGGGAGCCAAGAGAGCATTGCTCATCGAGCAGCAGGTAAACACATCCGCGCCAGCTTTGCGACGGGTACAAAGGGCAAATAGAAATGTCCTGGGTTATGTTTAAGGGCATTTCAGATGTAGAACATGAAAATAAACCTGTCCTCCCGTCTTGTGATTCCAGGTGGACGTAACAGATGCTGCCAAAACAGCCGAGGCCTTCCTCAAGATTGCATCTGTGTACAAGGAGGAGAATAATGATGTTAAGAATGCCGTGTTGGACAGTATCGGTGAGACAATGCCATGCGGAGTAAACCTCAATGTTACATTTAAATGCATGCCTCTTTGTGTTGTTTTGGCACTTTGTGTTGAGAGATGTGTTGTCGTTTTTTTTATCTCGGTGTATTGATGAACCTGTTTCCTCACAGATGCCCTTCTGAAGAAAGCATTCACCACTCCTTCCTTCCAAAGCTACAGCTTTGTATCATCGTTGTTAGTGCTGCTTGGACTTATTAAGGTATGCTATAACTGCACCTACATTATTAATTTTTTTTATTGCAACAGATGCTTTTTAATGCCCCCCCCCGTGTCCTGTCCTCAGAGTGAAGACAAAGTGAAGCCTGTGCATGTGGTTCCTGGCCACCTTCACGCCCTGGAGCATGTTGTTCGACAGGACTATTTCCCCAAAGAGAATGTGGCTGTGCTGGAGGCCTTCATGTCCCGGTAAGGGCGTGACAGAATGAGACAATCGGCAGGCAGCGTGCAGGTAAAAAATATAAACAATTTCCATCCCATCTTGGGGAAAGATGCACATGCATGAATGTTTCTGCACTCGGTGCACCTGGTGTCAAAGATGGAGACTGGTGGGGGCTTATTTTTGGGGTGGAATGAGCGGTCAGTCATGAAATAGATTTTTTTTACCCAAGGGTGCACTGAAATGAGCTGGTTTCCGTCCAGAGGAGTTAAAGTGTGCAGCCTGTTTCCTGTAGCTCACGATGGCTGCTCTATTTTGTTCCATTACTCATAATATTTATAATATTTTAAAAGCAAAAATTGACCATGTCCTGTTTTTTTGATAAATGGCCACATTCTGGAATAACCTTGGTGAAATGCACTTTACACACAATACTTACTGGTATAGGACCAGATCAGTTTGATCTTGTTAATAAAATGACCACACTATCACCAGACTTGCCCATGATAAATTAAATGTTATATTAATGGATTGATCATTTTTGGGTGAGTGTAGACCAAACCCCTCTCACCCATGTGTTTATCATTCACAGAAACACCAGGACCCTTGAGTCATGTGGCAAAGCAAAAAACAGCCTCCAGTCAACACTGCAGAGAGTCAGGTCTGAAAGCTGAGGACTGTAAACACACACACACACACACACACGTGTAAACTCACACACACACACAGATTGAACTTTGACTGATGGACCCAAATCTGACCCAAATGAAGCTGTGGGCAAGAAGAGTCCACTCCTCCCTTTGTCACCACTGACATTCAGCAACACAACCTTTTCTGCACTGGACCTGAATGCTTTGTGTTTTTGGAAATTAAGGTAATACCGTTAAGACGTGAAAGAACTCAAAGTTGAATCATGTAACCACAGGATAGCACTGACGACGTGGTTTTAATGCTCTTATTATTCTGGTGAATAACACAAAGCCTTACTCTCCTCACACCCTATGACCTGGGTGTTGTGCCCTGGTTCGTGACTGAAGATTAAAGAAGAAAAGGTTTGACCAGGATTCATCTGCATCAGCTGTTGTACATTTTCAGCCTTCACTATTTTAGGTCTTTTTGTATCACATTTTTATGACATTAAAACTATGTATTGAGTGGAAAATATCAAAATAAGAATTTAAAGTTTAATAAAACAATTACACCGGACACAGTATTATGAGGTGCTGTTTTGGATTTTTTGTTTAAAAAAAAAAAAAAAAAAAGTGTGAGCCTCTTTCACAGGCCTATTGACTGAATATAATTAATCATATAAAGACAAGATGAACTTTAGGCAGATTAAAGCAGTAGAAGTAAATAGCCCTGTTAATCTCTTGAATGAAGACCTGCGGTACAGCTGCCGGCCCCTCAAAGTTTCTGCCTCTTCACTGGACAGAAAAAGTAAAGCCAAGGTGTTAATTTGCAATGAGTGGGCACAGGGGGCAGAGGTCACAGCCAAAGAATGTTCCACCTCTTGCTCTGTTAGTCTGCTTGAACCCAGAGCAGGACACGAAAACAGTCATCTGCTGATAACGGAAACCGAATCCTACAGATTTTCCTATAATCCACCTTTTATTCATGGGACAGAGTGATATCTTCCTCTGAGGTAAGAACCTGTGTTTGTTTCAACGGTGTCTGTTTTTTGAATGGCTTTGAGGTTTAGGGACATTTTTAGACATTAATGAGATGTTTGACATCCAACAATGCATGTTCATGTTTAAAGCTATTTGATTTGATTTTTAATGTTGGACAAGAAAATGTGTGATAAGCAGTGTTTTACTGAAGCCAGTGACATGCAATTTTTGGCTGTATAAAAGTCCGATTTTTGTGGTGTTTTAACTGCAGATTGTATTCTTCTATATGAATCTAACATGTTTTACTTGCCCAGATGAAGTTCCTCTCTGCTGTGGTCTCGCTGCTGATTTTAGCACAAAGTTTGCCCGTCCAGGCTGGAAAATGTCCCAGGGTGTGCAGCTGTGACAGCTCCAAACTCACAGTCGCCTGTGTTGGCAAGAATCTTACGGTGGTTCCCCCAACTCTAGATGAGGTGAGGAATTCAAATGTGAAGTGATGTTTCTCCTTTTTCCTTCACACGGCTGGTTGAGGAAGGAAAACTGAATGGGAAGCTGTGGAATCTGCTTTTAAACGCCTATAATGTGCATTTCATACTGAGCTGCGTAAATATCCATAACAAATCAAATCATTTCACCGTCAGATCACGGTGAAACTGGACCTGAGGAATAACAACCTGCAGGTGCTGCCCAGGGGAGCGTTCCTACTCGCGCCTTACCTCACCCACCTGAACTTGCAGCGCTGCAACATCATCAAGGTGAAGGAGGGCGCTTTCCGCACCCTGGGCCGCCTGGTCTCCCTAAACCTGGCCTACAATAAAATTGACATCCTTTACCAGGTGAGAGGAGGTGACATTTAAAACACGTTTTTCTCCCATGCTCCTTTTGTCTTCCTCTCTGTGCTTCACCTCTGACCTCGCGGTTGCAGGAGTCCTTTGACGGCCTCTCCTCCCTGAAGGAGCTGCATCTGGACCATAACCGTATAGAGGAGATCCAGCCTGGAGCCTTCACGCAGCTCGGCTTCCTCAACATGCTGGATCTCACCCACAACCAGCTGGTTTACATCCCCAACATGGCCTTCCAGGTACCCAGGCTTGTGGTTGACACTGTTTTTAATGCAGTAAGCTGCAGCACCGACATCCTGCCTGCATGCTCCACAGTTAATCGTCAGGTATGGCTATTTTATCTCAAAATGGTCTGACCTCTCTTCCAGGGCCTGCTCAACATCAAGTGGCTTCGTCTGAGCCATAATTCCCTGAACAACTTGGCCCCAGAGGCGTTTGCGGCTCTGTTCACCCTCAGCCGCCTCAACCTGGACCACAATGAGCTGCAGTTCTTCCCCACTCTGACCATGACCAGGTGGGATAATCTGGTGGATTATTATAGACACAGTGAAATGATGAATGGCAGACAGCAGTACATTTGCATGTATTTGTGATTCTTTTTTTTTTTCTAATTTTTAAATTCCTTTCCTTCCTGTCTTCTCTGTAAAGGCTCAGTGAGGTCACCCGTCTGGACATGAGCCACAACCCCATGACCTACCTAGGGGAGGAATCCGTCTCTATGGCGAAGCTCACACACCTCTACCTGGACCACATGTCCCTCCAGGACCTGTCGGACCAAGCGTTGTCCAATGCCCCCCTCCTCTCCCACTTGGGCCTCAGCCACAATCAGCTTCGTTACTTGGAGCCACTCTCGGGCCCCAAGGAGCTGGCCAGCCTCAACCTGACTGGTACAACCGTCTTCGGTCACTTTTCACTGAGCTTTAAAGCCTTTTGGTTTTTCATATTAGCGTGGGAATTAGCAGTGTAAGTATCATCCATTTTCTTCTAAGGCAACCCAATCTACTGTAACTGCTACCTGCGGGCCCTGAGGCGGTGGGCGGGTGTCGGCGGTGTGAAGCTGCTGGGGACCTGTGTGGGACCCCCTCACCTCTCAGACGAGCCCCTGCAGAGCGTGGCTCTTCTGGATCTGCGCTGTCGCAGCCGGGCCGAGATGATGAGCGAGGAGTTGGAGGAGCACAGTGAGAGCACAGGAGCTCCTGCACCCACGGTCAAGCCCAAGCAGAAAGTCAAGTGTCCCGCCAACTGCGACTGTGATGTGCGTGAAGATGTCTCCATGTACAGACATGAAATGTCAAAAAGTTATGTTCCCCTTAAAACGCGTCGCGTCTTCTGTCGTCCTCCTCAGATTGAAGCCCAACATGCCACATGTGAGGCTGGGGGTCACACCAAAGTCCCCCGAGGCTTCCCCCCCAAGACGCAGCTGCTCGACCTCCGCGGCAACCACTTCCACTACCTCCCTGCCAACAGCTTCCCAGGCCCCAGCCAGGTTGTTTCCCTTCACCTGGAGCTCTGCAAAATCCACGAGCTGGAAAGCGGTGCCTTTCGGGGGATGAAACACCTGTATTATTTGTACCTCTCTGACAATGACCTCACGTCCTTGGACCCTGGAGCCTTTGCTGGGGCCCCCCAGCTCACCTACCTTCACCTGGAGGGGAACCGGCTGACACAGTTTCCTGGTCAGTGTTCACTCGGATCAAATTAACATGGTTGGCTACACATGTATTTAATGCAAGAATCTAAATCATGTTTTTTGTGTCTCTCTTGTAGCTCTGACACTCTTGCCAAGTCTGTTTGTGTTACACCTGGAACGAAATGCCATCTCGAAACTAGAGCCGGATGGATTGCTGTCCTCGGTAACCCCTAAACTAAAGGAACTGTACTTAACCAATAACACCATTACTGCTATTGCCGAGGGTGCGCTGGACTCAGATTACCTAGGTATACTTCACCTGGACTCAAATCGGCTGAAAGAGGTGCCCACCCACGCTCTGTCCGAGGTCCCTAATCTGGAGGAGCTCAACCTATCTCAAAACTCAGTTCGCTGGGTGGGAGCCAACGCATTCCAGCCTGTATCCCAATCTCTGAGGAGGCTTCACATGGATCGCATGGGCATGGAGAAGGTACAGGAGACCGTGGCATTATTTCCCATGTGTCCCTTGCAACATGTTTATATTTTTGCCTCCATTGCTCCTCCCATCCTCTCACTCTGAATGCATTTTCTTTCCTCATAATATATATGACATTTTTAGTCACCTTGTTATTGCCAGTTATTTCTGATAGCTCTTTAAATCGTAACCTCGGCCCAGATGTCCAGGGATGCTCTGGCGGGTCTGGGGCCCGGACTGAGGGCTCTGACTGTGAGAGGAAACCAGCTGGAGGAGCTTCCTGAGATGAAGCCACTCACTGGCCTGGAGGTGGTCGACCTGCAGGACAACCCCCTGCTCTGTGGCTGTGGTCTGCTGCCCTTACGCAGGTCAGTGCAGAGCCTCACTGAAATCTGGGTTTTAAAACATATATATATATATTCCAGCATCACTCATGGAATTAAAAAGCATAGTATTCAGTTGACCAAGGTTAACTTTGATTGATTATTCATGGTTCATATTCTTTGTACCCAAAACTGCAGGTGGATGGAGAATGTGAGTTTGGAGGTGATCGCTACCTGTGGTAACCCTCCGGAGCTCAGGGGTCAGAAGGTCAGGGACGTCCAGGTCTTTGTGTCATGCCCAGAAAGTGTCTCTCCTCCGAAACAGGAGACCACTGAGGACCCCCGACCTCGGACATTGAAGAAAACCAAACCCAGTCTTTCAAAGGCCCCGGGAGTCAGAGCAAAACCTGCAAAGCCCAAAGGTAAACCGCCCAGACCAACCAAGAAGCAGCCTCAGAGGAAGACTTCGTCACCAAAAGTGGCAAAGAGCAAAAAGGGACCAAAATAAATGAAGATGTTAAATTCACACTTCAGTTTCCAGCTTTTGCCACTGGCCGTTATGTTGAGTAATGTTGTCTACTTTGAGCTGAAATAAACGATTTATGGTGCATTAGATTTTTCTTTCGCAACACGTGTTACGCCATTGTTTGTGCTTGTATTTTAAAATTACATTTTCGCACGCCCTATATCACAGTTATAAAGTAATTTATGTACAGATTTGACTCCCCATAGGAAACAAGTGGTTCCATGGTGTAATGGTTAGCACTCTGGACTCTGAATCCAGCGATCCGAGTTCAAATCTCGGTGGAACCTGCCTTGTTTTCCCTCCGATCACAATCATTGTCTCTCACAGTGGATGCGGTTTCACTACATCGTTAGTTATTTTGGTCGCTCACCTAAATAGAGTTGCTTTTAGAAAAATCAAGATTAGATATACAAAAGAACGAGGATTATATGTTCACAACAAAGTGGAAATGAGCTATTTTTGATAAGCTCGAAAGGGGATTATTTTCCAAACCTCGCTGGCATGAAATGATCATTTCTCAGTGAAATGGAAAGCGATCGGGGTCAAGCAGCTTTGCATTTTTTGAAATTGGTAGAGGCACTTACAATTGATTTTTGTTTAATGGATGTACTTATTTGAAGTTGCTTAGCATTTTTGACCAATCCGTTGACACGCCGGCGGAAGTCGCTGGGTTGGTTCCGGGTTACTTTTTGGTTATATTAAAGTTGATGGCTCATAATGGCCGCAGCGATGGATGTAGACACACCGAGCGGAGCGAACAGTGGAGCCAGCAAGAAACGCTTTGAAGTGAAGAAGGTATGTTCCAGCTAAATCACAGTCCACACAGGCTGCTAGCCAACTGTAGAATATTATCAGCCGCTAACACGGTCAGCTAACGGGGCATGAATTGGCACAATAACATTCCCGGTGTGATGGAGATTACGTCCTCACAACTGGATAATCTGAAACAAACATCATCTGAATGTAAACACTAAACCATATATAACCTATAAGGCCCTGGACACCTTTCTCCTTAAATGGGATAGAAAACAAATACAATGCCCACATGTAACCTACAAGGGTAGAATGTAGTATTACATGTAAATATGACTTTTTCTGTACTAATCACACACAAATATCCCTTTAAAATTGTATAATGTATTGTAAAATGCGTTTATTTTAAGTTGTTTTTCTTTTAAATACACATTTCCCCAGTTTTCCTTTTTTGGGGGGGTTATTTCAGTCATTATGGCGGCAACTTCCGGTTTCACCCCTCCACTATTTCCTCTTTAGTCGCGAGGTCCTCTACATCTCCTCAATTCATAATATTTTATCATAATCCATTTATATTAAAAAAACGTAATTATCAGTCACCCTCCCATATGTGTTCAACCTGTAATCCATAGTTTCCAGGTTTAACCCCAGAATTCTGACTTTGATGTCACAAACACACACGCACGGGTTGTCTGACAGCTACCAGTAAACTACAGAAGTTGCAATTATTTTGACCAATCCACTGAGACGCCGGCGGAAGTCTCTGGGTTTGTTCCGGGTTACTTGTTGGTCATATTAAAGTTGATTGTTCATAATGGCCGCATCGATGGATGTGGATGCACCCAGTGGCTCAAACAGCGGAGTCAGCAAGAAACGCTTTGAAGTGAAGAAGGTATGTTCGAGCTAAAGCGCCGCGTACAGAGGCTAGTAGCTGATTGAGGACTAACATCAGCCGCTAACACGGTTAGCTGTTAGCTTTATTCTAAATGGACATACATTGGCGCGCCTCATTTTTTTTTTACAATACTAATACCTAGCCTGATGTGATGGAGAAAATCATCACAACTGTGTAACATGAAAGAGACAAACCAACTGTATGATATAACGAAACCCTTTAAAAACCGCTGCTCTATTTAAACGCATGCTAGCTGTAGCTTAGCTAATCTTCAATTCTCGACATCGTTAGCTCCTTCAAAAGGCACACTTAGAAAGTTAGCTTCAAAACATTAAGAGCCACCTCATAAAAATAATTTCTATTCAGCGTTTTTATTTTATATTTTAAGTTTAAAGAAGGCCCACTTAAACCCTGCATACCAAGGATTATTGTCAAACTCCTGATGAAAACCCTTATACTTTATTACATATTTATATTTCCTGAACAACCAGTGTACTGGTCAGTTACTTGTTCAGTTTAAATAAAACATGTTTTATGCCTCAAGTATGGGTTAGCTCACATATTTTATTTCTGGTTTCCCACTAGTGGAATGCTGTGGCGCTGTGGGCGTGGGACATCGTGGTGGACAACTGTGCCATCTGTCGGAACCACATCATGGATCTCTGTGAGTTCATTTACACACTTTTGGAAAAGTGAATGTGAAATGTAAAGTTGTTGGACTTTGAACTATCACCCATTAGATGTGTTTTTGTATTTTGTGGAGTTGCATCTGTTGACAGTTCTCTCCTTCCCTCCATCAGGTATAGAGTGCCAGGCCAACCAAGCTTCTGCAACCTCCGAGGAGTGCACCGTAGCCTGGGGTGTCTGCAATGTGAGTTTCCAAACCTGCCCCCTGAATACTGACTTTATAGGTTTTAAATCCACATCTTCGGTTCATCACAATTCAGGACGATGGTTAGGGCCTGGCAGGAAGGAATTCAAGTAAAAAATATGTTAAGTTATACGCAAATCATAAGTGGGCAGGATTAAAATAAAAAACTAAGTCTCTGATGAACTATAGAATGGATACTGTATGTGCACGTTTCATTCTAATCTGTAGTTTTTTTTTTCTCTCTTTTCAGCATGCGTTCCATTTCCACTGTATCTCTCGCTGGCTGAAAACCAGACAGGTGTGTCCTCTGGACAACAGAGAGTGGGAGTTTCAGAAGTGAGTATCAATAATTGCAGATTCATGTGTAAGAGTAGATTAGTTTGGTTGCTCATTCAGTGCCTCAGTAAATTGAATGTGTTTTTTGAATGAACAGCTGTGTTGACACATCCTATCTCTCTTTCTCTTTCACAGATATGGACACTAGTAGTATCTTAGTTCATGGCTTCTGTGCTACACCAAACATCACCATTACTTCTGATCCCTCCCTCTTGTATTCCTTGTTCCTCGTTTTACATCCATGTACATGAAAAACAATTTGCTTGTGCACACAGTCGGGGTTTCTGATAAGTCTGTGTGCAGTTTTTTTTTGTACAATTCTGGTTTATTTTCAGATTTGAACATATTGGGGGGGCACCCCAGTGGTGTGAGTAACAGAACAGAAAGGGAAGACCACAGTTGGACTCGAGGAGCTGGCCCTGCTGTATCGGCATCGGGTGCCATGCTTGTCTCCCCCTCGCCCCCGCAATCTCAAAATTTATTTGATAGCGCATTCAAACTCCATTGTCTGTATCCAGTGTTTTAAAGTGGTTTGTTAGGTTTTGTTGTACGTACAAAATGACAAGTATCCTTAAAAGTAATTAAAACACCAATAATTTGCGTGCAGCAGTGGCTTGTTGATATCCATTCATCCATTATCTGTACTACTTGCACTTTCAGGGGAGCTGGAGCCAATCAACATAAGGAGTATACAAACATTTAATGTAACCCCAGTGTGCGCCTCCCTCAGACCCCAAAATCTGCAAGGTGTTAATTTACAACTACTATATGGAACAGGATTTAACATTTTTGTTGTAGTAGAGTCTTGTTCATGGCCTGGTGAGATAAAGGGTCTCATCAGTTTCTCACCCAATCAGATGAGCTGTGAGAGCGAGGAGAAACTGCATGTTACACAGCAGTTAGTGACCCACTGTCCATCAGGTCCAGACTGATCCCAAAAGGACTCGTGTATATTTACTTTCTGTTTATAATCAAGTTGAGAGATTTAATTACATCAACTTTATGGTATGAAGTATGTCAGTACCACTGAGTTGGAGAAGTAAAAATGTAGCTGCTTGTGCCAAACAGTAAAATCAGAGTAGGTGTACAAAACAAATGAAATGATGAAAAGAATGACCAGCCAGTTTGCAGCAACAGAGGTTTTATTATTGTGAATCAGTTTCCCATTTGGGTCAGACATCAAGAACAGTGCTTCCCCCCCACCCCCCCCGATTTATAGTAGATCCGTTAACAAAAAGAAACCTGACCCGAGTCGTGTGTGTGAGAGTTCGGCTCTGTTCAGAGAAAGAAAAGACCCAATAGCTTAACCATCCACGTATTAAATGCCTGTAAAAATGTTAGATAACCAGGGGCTTAAAGCAGGAGCGCCCAGTTTAGCTTTTGAGACGGGTTAAGAAATATAGAACTGTGGATATGTCCCCCAGCTGAGACATGTTTAGGTATCAGACCTGACTGCTTTGTTGAGAAATGATTTAGTGCTAAACAACTGATTCAGAACATAAAAAAAGGGGGAGCCCCCACTTCCAGAACATCACACCAATACAGCTCCATGTTTCTTCTGCACACAGTGTAATAATAACTGTTGAAAAGCACTTTCACACGCTCCTGTTTACGGCTGTGGTGGCGCTCCAAATTTGGCGCTCAGCTTGGTGATGAGTGCCATGATTTTTGGGTTGTTTTGGTACTTGGAGATGTTGGCTGGGTTACCGGCCACATCCTGGAAGGCAGCCATCACCTCGGGGTCCTGAAGAGGAATATGGAAAGGTCAGCTTTATTCCAGCACTGCGTTTCAAAAGTCCCAGTCGAAGTAAGGCTTTTTTTTGGCTTTATAAATAAACTATCAGTGGTGGGACATGTTGAGCACCAACTCACCTTCATGGCTATGAGCAGCTCGGGATCCTTCAGGAAATCACCGAGACCTGGCATGCCGGGAGGGGCTCCGCCTGGGAATCCGGCTCCGCCTGGGAATCCGGCTCCACCTGGGAATCCGCCAGCACCTGGGAATCCACCGGCTCCACCTGGGAATCCGCCAGCACCACCTGTAAAACAGATCGACAGAGATTAGCGTACGTATTCATTAATCCTATATTTCAATGTATCGCCTTCTCTTATAATGGCATCTGGATAGCACATAGTTCATCCCATCATGAACCAGCTTGGTCCAAATTCTACCTGGGAAAAATCCTCCACCTCCGCCTCCTCCGAACTGTCGTTCATCTTCCTCCTGTTGAGAGGCAAAAGAATGGGAGACAGTTTAGGAGTAGTTCTTCTGTTGTCGTTGTCAGAGGCCAACTGGAAACTTAACATTTGAAACCATTATTGGCCATTTATTGTATTTTTTCCCCCAAACTCACCCTCTGAGCCCGTGCATGCTCCTCTCTTGCTTTCTTTACCCGCTCTTGTTTCTCCTTGACCTCCTTCTCTTCCCTCTTGCGCTCGTATTTGCGTCTGTGCTCAATGAGCTTGTTGGCCTGAAGAGAAAGTGAAAAAACAAGAGTGAGGTAGAGTTTTCAAAGAATGTCCATTTGGGAACACATAAGGAAAACCCCAGAAATTCTTAGAGGTCTCTGATGACCTACTACCGTGAACTCAATTGTGGATCAGCCCATATTATGGATAAAATACCTGCATTATAGTTACAACAAACCTTCTTCTCTAAGGTACTTTACCTTAGGCTGGACCTCCTTCAGCATCGCACTGACATCGTCGTCATAATCCAGTTTACAGGCCATGGCCAGGTCGCTGGCTGCCTCCTCCCAGTGGCCCAGAAGCCTGCAGCAGCAGAACAGAGCGTTTACATTATCATGAATGTGTGGAGGTGTAACATTTTGGCCAGGCGGTGGTGAACTTTGCATATTGGAAACAGCTGGCCTATAGTTGTGTTATTTTACGAGAAATATACCGGTGAGCTTTTCCTCTCCACTTGTAAGGCTGTGCAGAGTCTGGGTTGATGCTGATGGCTTTGTTGCAGTCCCTGATGGCCGCATTTGGTTTCTGCATCTTGACGTAGACACTAACGCAAACAGGACAACTGAGTGTACTCATTCAGCTCTGCAATGAATAACAGGAGTAAAATACACGGGCGACTCTCACCTTGCCCTCTTGGCGTACATGATGGCTACGCAGGGGTTCAGCTTGATGGCTTCAGAGAAAAGATCCACAGCTTTCTGCAGATCACCTAAAATGGAAAATATGTATTAAAGGTATGAGACACGGTCCTGTCTAGTTATTTAATCAAAATGATGGCTGGAGTTACTTGGAGTTATTTCTGAGCAGAATCTTAACCTACCTTCTCCCAGAGCATGAATGGCCTCGATCTTCTTCTGGTCGGCCTGGTCCATCATCTCCTCTGTGACCTGAAGTGTGGACACCGTTATTCAAACAAACTCTGTCTCACAGTCTTTGTCTTCAATCTCAGTATATTTTTCAGGTCTGGAATCTGGAAAAAAAAACGTCTTGTCTTTGTCCCTGAGACAAAAGTGGTTTATATTTAACATTAAAGTAGAAAATAACCTCAGCTTCTTCAAACTCTCCCATGTCCTGTGGCTCATCAGTGTCCGGCTCAATCACTCCCTCGTTGTCAATTTCTGGAAAAGCAGACATAAACAGGACATTTATAGTAAGCTGTGCTGGGACACAGTATCTTTGACGACTTAAAATGAAGACGATGGATGTACAGACCTATTTCACTCTCCTCGCTCTCAGTCAGAACAGGAGCCGCAGGCTCGGGGGGTGAAGCGGCTTTAGGACCACAAGGACAGCCACCCTGCAAAGTCAGAGAGCACCTGGTTACAGCTGGTACGTACATACAGACAAAACATCCACTCCCAATACATCCCCACATATTACTGTAATGTATTGCTTTCAAAGGCACGTCAGGTCACAATAAACCATATAGTATACATGAGGGGAAATGACAACAACTTCCAAATCAATGGCAAATTAATATTTCAAAACTATTCACCTTGCATGAACCTTCTGTCTTGGATGGAGGAGGAGGGAGGGTTGCATCCATGCTGCAATAAAACATGACGGAGAAGAAATCAGCAACTTATATATATTTTTTTATCCCTGACATTAAACACTAGTATCTGTGAGAGTGCAACTGCGACATGAACTGAAGTGACACAAACATTCCGATTATTTTATTTCCAAATTAGATACCTATGACTTACTCTAACCACACAACACATAAACGATTTCTACAAGAAGGTGGGTGGGGCAAGGCACGTGGGTCAGTTTGTATGTACCATTACTGTACTTTAAGTATTTCACACTTGGTGACAGGATGAATTCGCCATGAGTCACTTATAACCAACAACAACGACGGGGATCATTGTGCAAAAATGATCACACGCTTGAGCAACAACTATGCAACGTGGTGCACTGACCTCAGCAGCCAGGTGCGGAAGAAGCCCATCTCAGGAAGGTGCAGGATCCCCGGGTTGGACTCGCACATCTGCACGAAGCCCTTCAGCTCTGTCAATTTACGCGGGTCCATGTTTCTCTGTCACGTCCAGCACACAGCGCTGCACATACAACGACACGCAAAACAGCTTAACTGAGTCGTTAATGCCAACGGCGCTAGGCTAGCTAAGCTAACCAGCAGTGACTGGCTGAAGCTCCGCCAACGGCTCTCTCTGTGATCTTTCACATAAATACCCAGCTACACATACACATCACAGGCTAAACACAATATACGCAACTGGCGCGATGCGATTATACACGTGAGAGAGATAGACGTTTCTAGAAATGTGACTCTGTTTCGTTATTATTCGTTTGACGCATGATAGCATCGTTAGCTAGCTGCAAAACCGATTAAGATTAACCAAAACACAACAAACAAACAAAAACAAACACTTGGAGGTGCAGCAAGAAATATTAAAAGCGAGAGTGAAACGTACCTAATGCAATATTTAGGCTGCTGGCACCAGAAAAGAAACAGTACGTGTGCGGAGAGCTGCTTCTCTCCACTGCTAACACTATTCTTTTCTGTCAGGCAAGCTATCGGACAGCCCCGGGAGGTGATGGGTATTTGTTGCCCTGATTTGGTCTGTAAGGCAGCCGTGCGGATCTGGACAGGATTCACCAAATTCCACATTTCCAACTGTGCCTAGTTAAAATAAAAGAGGATACAAATGAAATTACGAATAAACTACAATCTGCGATATGTTATTATGTTGTTGTAGTAGCTGATTCCAATGAATTAAAACACACCACAGCGACCTCTTACGAATCACTTAACCGGAAGTTGTTACCGTTATTTATTGAGCTGTGTCATTTCACTCCACTTTTATTCAAGCTGATTTTATTTTTTTTATGTCCTGTCTGTATAAATCGAGGTGAAATAGAAATGAACCTCCAAACGGGATTTGCCAGAAATAGAAAAAGGATGTGGCGGTTACGGGGCCTGAGCCTGGGAAACCAGACTCGGGGCGGCTGTGATGAATGTGGCTGAGAGTATCATGGAGGCGCAGAGTTAGAAGGAGAGTCTTTCAACCACAGTGACATCAAACTGATCCACGTGCCTCCAATGTCGGTGAGTTTTACCAACACACACCAGCGACCTGTGTCTGTGAATATCCGCTGTCTGCTGAAGACGTTTTGTCCGTGGCTGACTGAGAAACGTCCACAGACATGCGGTGACTGATCGCTGTCCTCCAGGTTAAGCAACGATGTTGCCCTCCACCAGCAACTTGCTGCGGTTGGTTGTCAACCTGCTGCCGCGAGGTGAGTTGAATTTCCTCAACAAAAAATTAAATCACTTAACTTCATTATTCCCTTCTAATGTCTCGTTGATGATCCAGAACACAACATACAGAGGAAAATGTATACACATGTACTCCCCAATATTTATGGAAGATGTGAGAGTGAATTGTCAAAGATTTAAATCTGTGACTCCTTATGACCTCTGACTAGATTCCTGTCCTATTTCAGCCTCTCAAAGTTTCATTCTACCAACTGCCTGTGTGAGGTCCGGGAGATTATAATTAATGAATGAACTTTGCTTCTCTCTGTAAACATTGATCATTTATTGGCCCATCGGAGACTTGACTGCATCTGTGCTGTGTTTCTGTCCATAGGCTGTATACGGTGCTGGACCAGAAATATTTATTTGAAACCAGGAGGTTTGAAACCAAAGACGGTTCCATCCCGGTACCTGGGCCAGCCCAGCCCTTTCACGCACCCACACCTCATCAAACATGGTGAGTATAGGTTACTGTGGTGCACATCTACAATCGAAGTAAAACAGTTGATCTAACACCCCCCTTCTGGTGACATGATGTTTTTTTGGGGGGTTGTCTTCAAAACTGGCACACAGTTGCAGGGTCTAACACCACTGGTCATATCTGACCTCTGCCCCTCAGGTGAGGTGACCCCGGGCCTGAGTCAGACAGAGTATGAGCTGCGCAGACACCGGCTGGCCTTACTCATCGAGGCCCAGGCAGACAAGCTGGGGCCTTCTGCTTCCTCCAGCACACACGTGGTCATCGTTCTGTCCCATCCAACCCGCTTCATGACCAATGACATCCCTTATCCTTTCCACCAGAACCAGGTGCAGGATTAGACTCAGGATGGATTTCATGCTCAGTTAGATTTTCTGGTGCATTTTTAACACAACAGATATAATAAAATATATAATCATTCAGGAGCAAACAGTCATCATGCAAAATTAAGATTGATTTCCTTCTGCAGGATTTCCTCTATCTCAGTGGCATCCTGGAGCCCGACAGTGCCTTGGTACTCCATGGGAAAGGGCGACCAGATCAGGCCATTTTGTTTGTCCCCCGCAGAGACCCAGGGAGAGAGTTGTGGGACGGGCCCCGCTCAGGCAAGGATGGGGCGGCGGCTTTGACCGGCATCGAGAGAGTTCATTGCACTGAAGAGCTGGGTCTGGTGCTCAAGACCCTCAAAGGTGGGTGGAGGTGTGAGGATGGCCTGAGATATCCACCATTTTTCTTGGGAAAGGGATGGATTGCACTTTGGGTTTAGGACCCGGAGCGCTTGGAAATATAAGTTCCATCAATTTGACCACAAATGGCTCCCGACCTTGACTTCACCTTTAAACTCCTCACTCAGGAACCCAGCTCTGGTATGACGGTTCTCAGCCTGCCCACCCTCGGCTCCACCAGGCTCACGTCGGCCCTGTGCTGGAGGCCGGGCCGACGCCACGCTCCCTCAAGCCCCTCATACACTCTCTGAGGGCCGTCAAGAGCTCGGCAGAGGTGGCGCTCATGCAAGAGGCGGGTCGCATCTCAGCCCAGGTTGTTGCTGTTGACGTTGCTTTGAGTGATTTAATATTAACTTTTAAATACAAATGCAATAGTGTTGTCATTTTGATTGTATTGTCCTTTAACAATGTGTCTTGATCCACCTCGTCTTCCAGGCTTTCAGGAGGACGATGGCTCTGGCAGAGGGAGACGTGGATGAAGCTGTGCTCTTTGCGAAGGTAGCTGAAAAGCTGCTCTGACCTCAGCGTGACACTTCACCGTCTCACAATCGTGTGTGCTATAGAGCGCTCCATGGCTTATTATTGATCAGGCCCATTAACTAAAACTACTGCCACTATAGGTGTCATTGATTGTTCAGTTAGTGCAGGAGTAGTCTTCATTAGGACTGACAGATGGAATACCTTATGCACAGCTGAAATTGTATTATTATATTGGGTTGTTGCATAGAAAAAGAATTATATGGATTGATGAGTGTCCATCGAATGGGACGAATGACCCCACCCTGTGGCCAGTGGGTTCATACCTTGAAATATACGACCACACAACTACTTTAAAGACTGTAAATAATGTTTTTTTTTTTTTTTTTTTCAACCTAAAATCGTATTCCAGTTTGATTTTGAGAATCGGCTCCACGGCGCCAACTTCCTGGCCTATCCCCCGGTGGTTGCTGGAGGAAACCGAGCCAACACGCTTCACTACATTAACAACAACCAGATTATTAAGGTAAAAGGTGTTACGTGTGTTCATATCATTTATGGCGGCAGACCATGTTAACATCCTCATTAAGCATTCTGAAAAAAGATGAGCAGTTCTATGTTTATTAAGTACCAACTACTTACATTTTCCCCTCCGTCTCTCCTGCATCAGGACGGTGAAATGGTTCTGCTTGATGGTGGTTGTGAATACTTTGGTTATGTGAGTGACATCACTCGAACGTGGCCAGTCAATGGAAAGTAAGTCTGACAAGAGCCAAAGTAAAATAAAGGCAGCTCATCAGCTGATTTTATTCTTTAATTAAATGTACATTCCCCCCCCTTCCCTTCCTCCTTCAGGTTCAGCCCGGCCCAGGCAGAGCTGTACGAGGCCGTGTTGGAGGTCCAGCGCTCCTGTTTGTCTCTGTGTTCCCCGGGTGTCAGTCTGGATCACATATACAGCACCATGCTGGCTCTGCTGGGCCGACAGCTCCGGCAGCTTGGCATTGTTAGGGCCAGCACCAGCGACGCTGATTTACTCAAGGTAACGACCAGATGCTCCGGGACTGTTGTTAAGACACAATGACACCGTTTTACACAACTTCCTAATACTTTGGGATGCGTTATGCTCATCCCAGGCTGCTCGACGCTACTGCCCCCACCATGTTGGACATTACCTGGGCATGGATGTCCACGACACTCCTGAGCTGTCCCGCTCACAGCCTCTACAGCCGGGAATGGCCATCACTATAGAACCAGGTAGCTCAGCTTTTATTTTTATATTTTTTTCTCAACTTTTGCAAATGTGGCTTTTTTTTATTATAAAGAACATGTGGGAAATTTGTTATGGTAACTTTATATGGAAGACACCCCCCCCCTCTCTCTGTGGTTCATAGTATTCCTTATTTCACATAGTGTACTTCTCTTTTCACAGGTTTGTACATCAGCGAGGACAATGACCAGGCTCCAGAGCGTTTCCGTGGACTGGGCGTCCGGATAGAGGATGATGTCGTGATCCGAGAAAAGGGAAGTCCCCTGATTCTGTCCGCCGATGCACCAAAGACCATCGCTGATGTGGAACAGGCCTGTGCCCAGCGGTAGGGCGAGGAGGGACAGTCGATGGGAGGAGATGTCCCGTGCTTTTCATCCATCTCTGTTGTGATGACATCATCAGGTCATGAAAGGTGGGAGTACACTGCAAGAGTCCAGTTTTGGTCCCATTTTGAAATCTGTGCTACACTTACTGAGACTCACACAATATGCACACATATACTACACTGCTGCTGATGTACATCCAGATGATAGAGTACACAGTTCACGTTTGTGGTATTGTGATGGTCCTATTGCATCAGCAGGTGTCCACCATGGACATTCAGCATTTTCATTCTGAACACCTCCAGTATTTGCTTCATATCCTGTTTTTCACAATATTTTCCAACATGGCCCATTCATTATTATTATTATTTGTTTTATTTCATAAGCCCATTCACACATTGTATTTGTCTGTTACACACAAACATGCACCATTATTTCCCAGCTCATGCTGCGGTAAAAAATCTTAAACACTAACTGCTTAAACATGCATTTAAGTGTCCAGAAGGACCTGAGGATGTCCTATCACCGTATTCAGGCACACAAGTGATGAATAAATAGAAACGTGTACATGACACCTGCTCCTAATGAACCTGGAATTGTTATATAAATTACAATAATGCAATTTCTATATCAAATGGTGTATTGCGTGTGCGCGTGCGTGCGTGTGTGAGGGGATTTTGTCTTTAGCAGAGATAAATGATATATCGTAATGAGGATTGTTAATATATATATATTAAAATGTTTTTGTTTCATAATTAAGCAATTGTGTATGCTTTAATTCATCTTATTTCTAATGGATCACATTTTGTAACAAGCAATTATAATAGTAGCTTACTATTGACTGTGAATCATTTGGACATATATTTTTTTTACCACAGGGTTACATGGTGTCACACCTTTGAGAGGGAAAAATGTTCATGCAGGGGTGGAGAACCTGTCAGTGTTGCCCTCAAACCTTTGGGGGACCATTTTAAATCGCTGAACACATCACAACAACTTCTAACTTAACCTATTCTGGCCTTTCTATTCTTTGGTAAGGCACAGATTGTAGTGATGATGACGGTGCAATTACCAACCGTTTTTGCATATTCTGGTCACTCAGTCTGGATCAAACAGAGTCTCTGTTGTTGATCCAAGGATCTCCTCAGGATGGGAAAATCTTCATGACATACGTACAGTGAATAGAACTTGAGCACAGGGAGGTTGTTGTACGCATCTTTGAGGTTCTCGCCGTTTGGCAGCCCGAGTGTTGTGTGTTGCGAATGATGTTGTCAGCCACATCAGCTGGTTGCATAATACAGCTTAACAAATATGTTCACTTCCTTTTGTTTACTTTTCATGCCTTGAAACCTCTTGCCGAGTGCCCGAAGCAGTTTTGCAGAGTCATTAGCATATTCAGATCTTAAAAACAGGCTTTTTATCCCTCACAGTGGGAACAGACACAGCGAGGCGAGAGGTTTCTCAACTTTGCTTCAACATGTACTTTTTAATGCCAAGAGTAAATCTTATATATTTTCATTATTACGTACTTCACTCGGATGTTTGAGCTTCAGTGTCCACACAGAATGATGCATGTACAGGGAAGTTCGACTTTAAAGTGTGTAAGTATGAGCAAAACTTTGTGAAATCACTGTATAGTCTGGTAACCTGCCGTGGTTCAAATTGCACCTAATACACATGAGTGGTGTGATGTGGGAACATGATGCCTCCATGTTAGAGGCAAAATATAAAAATAAAATAAAAAAGTTCCGTACACTTAAATGTGGCCTTGACCAACTACATCATTGAAATGCTACTTACCTATTGATGCATACAAAATAACACTCGCAGGAGACTGGATTACACAAACTATTGATATTTACATATCTCTATTGTATTCGACATATATGAGTTCTTGTCGACAAACAGAATAGTGAAGGTGTAAATAATGAAGGTAATTATACATAGGATATAATTGTGCAAATCGTTTTAAAGACTGAGCTGCTGGTTTGATTAGATTTTTCCTGCAGTGTTAGTACTTCGAAATATTGGGGTGGTAATAATACTCTTAAGATGTGGAGGAATAAATAGTGGAAGTAAGTTTAAACGTCATATTTCAAAATTCGAATGAATTCAGTCTTTTTCTTGTAGTTCCACTGAGCATCACTGGACACAGTCCGGACAATCCCGAGCGGAGACGAAGACGAGCCTCCCCCTCGCTCCCTCCTCCCCCTCACGCCTAATGTTGCCGTACCTCCAACCCTCCCCCCGTATCAGAGGAGTAGAAACAACAAGCCGCCATTTTGTTGTGCGGACGGAGCGTCAGAAACGGGAGATAACCGAGAGAAGGAGCGACTCCGGCAGCCACACTCAGCCGCTCCGGGAAGCACCGGGCCAGGGAGCGAGCGCCGGGATCCCGCGCGTCTTATCGGCGGAGCCGACGCATCAAGCCGACACATCACACGGCAGCGGAGGAGTGACGGCGACTGGGTGATAAACATATATATTTATATAAATATATATAAATATATATATATATATATATATACACACACATGTATGCATGCATGAAAAGGGAAATACTCCGAAAAATCCGAAGAAGGGGGTGTTTTGCGGAGCGGAGACGGTGAGGGGAGGCGGAAGAGAGCGCGAGCCGAGGAGAAACCTGCAAACAGAAACGGGGGAAAACACCAACATGAAAAATCATTATGTGTCCGCGGCGGCGGAGGAAGGAAAGAGTCCGCATAGACAATTACATAAATAAATTGCTGCCGGGCAGAAGGGAGAGGTGGAAAGAAAGACGGCTTTAAAGAGAAGGGGGGGAAATTGCCAGGATCAACACGAAGGGGGGGCGATCTCCATCACAAAGAGTCAATGAGAGGATTTTTTTTTGTCAGCCAAGAATATTTGATGGGGGGTGTCAACATCTTTGTGCCGGCGTGAAATAGACATCGTTTTTTTTTTTCCCTCAGTGACCCTCCGCCACATTATTGTTATCACCATTCCACCGAAGCTGTGCTCCTCTTTCTTTTTCATTAAAAAAAATCTCTTCGCATGCATGGCCAAGACATCCCAGAGCAGTGGCTGACAAGTCAATCATTTGGATTATTTATCACAGTTTTTAATAAATCTGAAATTCCCAAGAGTTTGGAGCCGGTGGAGGGACCTTTTTTTCTGGAGCAGACGATAAGTAAGAACCTCCCCGAGTTCCTTCCCACCTCAGATCCTCATAAAAATGAAATAAAACTAATTGGCTCAATCTGACTACACACTCATTGGCAATTAGTGCTGTGATTTTTCTTGTTTTTTTCCCCACCAAAAACTGCAAAGAAAGAGTGCATCACAACCGTGTGAGCAGAGATTCCTGACAAGATTTTCCATTTTCAACCTTTGCTAAACCCCCGCTGACTGCAAGAAGGAAAAAAAGGCGTACGCGCGCAGAAAGGTTGCAACAACCAAATGTGCAATACGAGTGTGTTCTCCCAGACCTAGTGCCTTGCATGGTCACACACCAAGTGCACAGTTTAGTGTGCGTGCACATGCATCATAAAACTCACGTATGGAATAAGACATCTGTGCTCTTTTTTTTATCTGAGGAATTTGCAAGTCTCTCTGCAAAATTGTTCCATTTATCCATCCACTGCTAAACCGGTGTCGATTGTGTTTCTTTTTGGAGAACACAAAATCACATGGGGACTGGTCCTCGCTGCCTTTTTTGCTTTGGAGACGTAAAGGAATCTGAGGTGCTAAGAGACATGAACACAACCCGGGAACATCTCTTAACTGTTGCGTGAAACATCCGCCTGCAGAAGTTAACACGGGACAACTCCCGACTTTGGGTGTTTCCGGTTTTCTTTTCTTTCTTTTTTTTTTGAACCACCATTCAACGTTTTTTTGTTGGTGGCCACACTGGGACACCCCCCAGTGAAGTCCGGGCTTTCTCCGCCGACCATGGCGGGCAGGACTGCGTGCACCGCGGAGTACAGAGCCTGGGACGGCGTAGTGTCGTAGAGGAGGCTACATGAGGTTGTCAGAGGGCCGCACGCTTGCCTTTTTCGCCGACTCCACCTTCCCACCTCCTCCTCCTCCTCAAATCTGTGAAGAACCAAAATCTCCGCCAGGGGAGGGGGACTGATCTCTGCAGAGAGGAGTACACCCGGAGGGAGACCTGAGAGGGACGGAGTCCAGCATTGCTGTCTTCTCCCCTACCGTCCCCCGAGCGGTGGGGGACCGATCGGAACACTTTCTTTACGCCATAAGGAGACGCAAATAAGGGGAATACGTTTGCCCTCCGTGGATCTACCGCATTTTTTCCCTTCTGTAATTCGTCAAAAATATGGCCGATAATGTCCTGGAGTCCGGCCCGCCTTCAGCCAAGAGGCCCAAGCTGTCCTCTCCAGCCCTGTCGGTGTCTGCCAGTGATGGAAATGGTAAATATACTGCATGCATTGCTACTTATAGAATCAAAAACTAGCTTAGAGTGTTGGTGCATGAAGTATTGGTCAATACTGAGAGTACGTGCAGAGTTGCACAGCAACTTAGTTGGTGTGGACTGGGGATGCTCCATAATTCATGCATTAAAACCAGACTAGATTGTGTAGTTTGGCGTTTTTTTCTTAAGGGGACCCCTGATAAATGTTGGCTCTAACCATGTGGAGAAGTTACAGAGAAAACACGACGTGGAGCGGGTGTTAGGAGCAACTTTCCAGCAGTGGTGTTTTGATGTTAGCCTCAACAGGCTAACTAGCTTCCAACTAAAACATCCACCTCCAAACAATGGAAGAGTCGAGTCACCCCAGTTTGCTTCAAGTTCTCCGGCTTTTGCGAAAGTAGTTTAGTTGTAAGCACGAGGGGGCACGCGCGCGGAACGACGGTCTTCGCAAATAACTCGGCAACCCACAGACCAAAAACGCTCTTTCCTATAACAACTTTAGGAGAAAGTAAAGGAGCGAGCTAGCTAACTAGCTAGTTATCGCACCGGACCCGGCTCAGCTGGGCTCTCGGTAGCAGGCTAGCAAAGGAAAACGAGTGAGGGTTAGCCAAACCTTATAGTAAGTGAAATAAGAGAGACGTTCTCTTGAAGACACATTGGCTCTGTTTGTGTTAAATAAAGTCGTTGTGTGTGTTGTTGAGTTTCGTGGACTTAACGCGTCGTAAACAGTGAATATGCCCCGCTTGTGTTGTACTAGCTAGCTATTGTTCCACACTTCAATTAAGTTGCGCTTCCCGTTGTTGTCCAACTGCAGATGTCGTGTTTTTTTTGTTCAAATTTAACTGCGTATACTCGCGTTTAAACGTTGAAACAAACACAACCACCCACTCGAAGACGTGTCGTTTCACGTTTTTCTTTGGTGGAGCAGAAGCTTTTACTTTTCCATTATTGTCCCAGAGACGAAGCTCGTTCCCTTCAGCCCTCCATTGTTTGACTGTGCACGGCGACACTGCGCTGCACGTTTAGGCTTTTGGAGAGCAACACCATGCCCAACCCGACATCCAGCACTTTAATCTGGATTAAAAATCACACACTAAATAATTCATTTGCACATGTTGAGCCAGAAGCCACCAACTCCTCAACCAAGTCCCAGGACTTGCAGCTTGTAGTAAGAAAACAGAGACTCTATGAGTAGGTGTATTTGACGCTGTATTTCATTCTAAATTATACCAATAACCATAACTTATAATACAAAGAGTTTATAGAATTGTGGACTGTTTTTTTTTTTATTTAATATAACTCACTCAACTGTGGCAAAAAATAGATAAGTGTACATTTCAATGCCTGATTTGTGTTCAATTTGCAAGAACAACGGCAATTATAATGCTATTTCAAATCCATTGACACAAGCTGCATGCATGCGTTCCGTTACTCACTCCTAAGTGATGTGAACTCGGCAGCCTCTGTTTCCAGGAGAATCGAGCGAGAGGTTTACCCAAGTCGTGATTAAAAGAAAAAAAGCCTCAGCTTCTGTTTACTCCCCATCATCTGAAGAGATTAGAGTCATGTTGGATTAAAGGAGTAAAAAAAAGGTGGCTTTAATCTTTATACATTTGCTGATGGATGGTTTTCCCAGTAGATTTACCTTATGTTTCAATGGAAAGGACCTCTGACCCTTTTGACTCTGCCATGCTCTGAAACCCAAATAGCTTTAGATCCAATGCACACACACACGCACACCTACCTAGGTACAGTCGTGTGTATCCGTGTGCGGCTTCTCATCTAGGCTCCACTACATTCCCTCTCCATGTTTGGCCCCACATCAAACCACAAAGCGATGAACAGGTTCAGGCTGTGTGAGGCCGCTCAACATCCACTCGCTGTTGAGCTACGGGCTCTGGATTAGTGGTGGATGTCAGAGCTGTACCGCACTTAAAAAATTAAAAAGACCCACTTAATCTGAAGAAAGTGTGTCCAATGGATATTCCTATAGATTTTTAGTCCTTTACTTCACTGTTTTGTTGGAAAAAAAAGTCGTTAAAAAAAAAAATCTCTCTTGTGTTTAGATTTTGGTTCTTTCTTTGACCTTGAGCACGACCTCCCGGATGAGCTCATCAATTCCTCGGACCTGGGTCTGACCAACGGAGGGGACGCCAGCCAACTCCATACCACTCTGGGAGGGGTCGGAGGAGCGCTCGGTGTCGGTGGAGGCCAGGATGCCGCGGCCAAACACAAACAACTCTCTGAACTATTGCGCGCTGGAGCTCCACCACAGCAGGGCGGCCCCACCTCCAACAACACCGGTCCCGGGGCTTCCATGGGGATGATGGGGGGTATAAATTTGAACCCCGGTGGACCTCAAGGCATGCCCCCCCAGGGCCAGCAGCAGCAACCTGGATTAATGCAGCAGGTTGGGATGGTGGGAGGGGTGGCGGCTCTCAATCGGGCGGCCGCCATGATGGGTGCCCAGAAGGGCAACACTGGACAGCAGCAGCAAGGGCTGATGGGAGGACAGGTGATGAATGGCTCCCCAAGAATGGGTTACCCCGGCAGTGCGGGCATGGGGAACAGTAGTAACTTGTTGGCAGAAACCCTACAGCAGCAGCAGGGCGGTCAGTCCATGGGACCTGTGGGTCAGGCAGGGATGAGACCACAGCAACCTGGAGCACTGAACAAAGTAAGCACACATGTCACCTCTCTCTCAATTATAGTCAAATGGAAAATGGGTAGTTTTGGTAAATGTAGTTGTTTTTCAAAATGTCAGGCCAAAAAAAAAATGCAGTGCACTGATTTGTTTTTTGAGGTCCTCTGTCTCATGTAAGGGCAGAAATCCATCATCATAGTAAATAGTATTTTTAGGTTTATGGCACAAGACACATCCTTGAACACATATTGAAGCTGTAGACTAAGTGCAGGTGTGAGTGGTTAACCTTTGCTGGTTAACCTCAGTTGCACCTTTATATTCTTTAGCTGTAATTTTATTTAACACATAAACTATAAGTGACTCTGTTAAGTGGTTAGATTGCGTCTTTTTTTTTTACCACATGTATGTGACACATTTGTGTCACATGAGGAGTTTGAGTTCGTTATTGAAATTGGTCAACAGGGTTTTCTTACAGATGTAAAGAGGAATTGTTTAATGTGTTTCAAAAAGTCAAAGGCCACCTTGAGATCATGTCTGCATGTCATGAACTCTTGTGGAGAATAAAGTAAGTTTAGCGGGAATCAGAAAAAAAACATTGCAATTTAATGCAGACTAATTATGAGTTTAGGAAGTAGTAGTGTAGTTTTTTATATTTCCCCCTTGATTGTTTATATATCAGTTAACTGGCTGCTTAAACCCTGCTAACATAATGAAAAATGGAAATTCCCTGCTTTCGTCATCTAAACTGTCCATTTCTTTCTTTCTCTGCTTTCTTTTCTCTTCCCAGATGAGCATGATGGCCAACGCGGGCCCCTATGGTGGTCCGTACGGCCAGTCTGCTGGCCAGGGGATGCCTGGAGCAGGGCTGGGCCCACAGCTCCAGAATAAGGCAGGCATGCCCAACAATATGGCCGCTCAGTTTAACATGGACAAGAAGGTGCCACCGGGTCAAGGCATGCCTGGAATGGTAGGGTGGCCCATAACTTGTTATAAACTCCTATTTCTTTGACATATCTCTATCTATGTATCATCACTAGGATGTTCATTTTGAATTTTTCTAACCCACAGCATGAAAAAAAAACATTCTTTTCAACTTAATCAGTTTTTGTTTCCCTTGTGAGTCCTTTGCTCTCATTCGCAATATCTCAATGAGTTTGTTTTCGTCAATCAGCCTGATCATGAACATCGTCTTCATCAGTAGCAGCTTATAGAAGTGTTCATTATCATGTTTATTGCTGTTTGGCTTTAATTAACTACCGGAAGTCTCTATTTTTTACATCTACAGAGAATAATTTTAATTTTGCTGCTGTTTTTAATTATAGTATTGCTGGAAGCAAAAGTTTTACTAACAGCCTTTTTTTAGTTTGTTCTTCACGCAACGTTGTTGGAATGTTAAATTATTTATCTATATTAAATGTTTAAGTATGTCTTTTCAAGAATAAGAGAGATATTAACAAAGTCCCTTTCATGGTCTTTCAACAGTAAACGCTAATAAATTATAAGACATCTCTTTTTCCACAAGAATTGGACTAGTAATTGTGAAAAAAGAGATGTCTTATAATTTATTAGCGTTTACTGAAAAAAAAAAGCACACATCTGTGATTAAATAACATTGTATTGGGAATTCAATTGTCAATTGATTTGATTGATCAGTTTATAAATTATGCCTCTCCTCTGTGCCCTCTCAGCAGCAGCAGCCCGGGGCGATTGGCGGCGTGTCTGTCGGTGGAGCCGCCGCAGTGGGAGGGGCGCAGGTTGGGCTGAATGCTGTAGGGGCAGGTCCCGGCGCAGCGCCCCCCACCGCGGACCCCGAGAAGCGGAAGCTCATTCAACAGCAGCTGGTCCTCTTGCTCCACGCGCACAAATGCCAGCGCAGGGAGCAAGCCAATGGCGAGGTGCGGCAGTGCAACCTGCCGCACTGTCGCACCATGAAGAATGTGCTCAACCACATGACTCATTGCCAGGCTGGCAAGTCCTGCCAGGGTGAGTCTGCGGAATTATGTTGATTGCAGGTTTGGTGCTGTGTGATGTGTATAATGAACATGTTGCCTATGTCCCACTCTGATTGTCCCCCGCCCAAGAGTCGGAATGAGTTTTACTCTCTGTAGGTGGTTGTCCGACCCGTACGCATTCTCATTTCACTTCTCAAACTGTTTCTTTTCTTTTTTTTTACCTCTTCCCGTTTCTCAAACTCCTCAATTTGTCTCCTCTCCTCCAGTGGCACACTGTGCCTCATCCAGACAGATCATCTCTCATTGGAAGAATTGCACACGGCATGACTGTCCTGTATGCCTGCCGCTGAAAAATGCCGGAGACAAGAGGAACCAGCAGTGTGAGTGTTTCTCACTCTGTTTGGCAGCATACATGCTCATGGCTATTAAGCCAGACCCACCATGAAATACTCCAACTCTCCATTGATAAATGCATGGCACCGGATTTCATCCCACAAATGCTCATCCTCTGTTATCTCTTCCCTCTCTCAGCTCTGGTCAACAGTGCAGGAATGGGATTGGTGAACTCTTTAGGATCAGGGGTCCCAGGTGGGCAGTCCAACACTTCAAATCTGAATCCCCCCAACCAGATTGACCCCAGCTCCATAGAGAGGGCCTATGCTGCCTTAGGTCTCACTTACCAGGGCAACCAGATTCCTCAGCAGCAACAACAGGCCAACATGTCAAACCAGGGGCTGCAGGGGCAGTCCGGCATGAGGAATCTAAACATGGGTCAGTTTGTCATGCTACTGTTCACGACACAATTGTTATTGTAACACACATTGCACAAATGCTGAGGCACAAATGTCAAGTATGTACTTAACACGCCATAATTGTGTCTTTCCAGGAGGAAACTCTATGGGAGTGAATGGTGGAGTGGGCGTGCAGTCCCCCAGCCAGTCTCCCCTCCTGCCAGACGCCATGTTGCACAACAGTATGAATGCACAGAGGTACGACTGCTTTTCATTGGTCACATACCGAATCATACCGTTCCTCAACTCAGCCTGCTGTTGGATAACGACCTCTCCCAAAGTCAAAATGAGTTGTGGATTGGCTGGAGTCTTCATTTCCTCTCTTCTCTCTGGTTTCCACTCAGTTTGATGAATGATAGTTTGGCGAGCCTGGGATCAATGCCCACGGCAACTCCTCCTTCTGCTCCAGGCATGAGGAAGTCCTGGCATGAAGACATCACGCAAGACCTTCGCAACCACCTCGTGCACAAGCTGTGAGTCTGCCAGTGACCCCAAACCAGTGATCTAGTTAGATGAGCTAATCTGAGTATAAATCATTTTCACTGCTGGGTGTAAATCTGTTGTTTTTCTTATTCTGTTTGTCTGCGGGAGCAGCGTGCAGGCCATCTTCCCCACTCCTGACCCAGCTGCACTGAAGGATCGGCGGATGGAGAATCTGGTAGCGTACGCTCGAAAAGTAGAGGGGGACATGTATGAATCGGCCAACAGCAGGGTAAGGACCGCCACCAACAACAACAACAACAACAACAACAACAACAGCAGTCTAGATGTGTCATGTGTTGTGTTGCACCACCTTTTAGGCGGAGTACTATCACCTGCTGGCAGAGAAGATCTACAAAATCCAAAAGGAGCTGGAGGAGAAGAGGAGGACACGGCTCCAGAAGCAGGGCATGATGCCCGGCCAGCCGGGACTCCCCTCCTCAGGCCTCCCACAGGTGCCTCCCAGCATGGGACAGCCGCCCATGGTCCCGGGACAACCTCCAAGTAAGACACAACCTGTTTTATTTTACCTGTCTCACACCCTTCTGTGTAAACATAGAAACGTATGCTTAAATGCAAGCAAACGCGATGCTGGCAGCCTAAAAAGGCCAACACGTGACTGTGATCCTGAAGACGAGATCTGATTTTCAAACTCTCAATAACCCGTCAGATGGTCCTCACACCGATCCGTCCATGGTCCGACCAGCTGGACCCAATCAGATGGTCAACAGGATGCAGAATCCAGGTATGTGTGTAAATGACATGTTTAGAAAAGCCAAATTAACTCAAACGACCCAGAAATATATTATATAGAAATTGTCTAGTTCCAATAATGCATTTTAACAATAAAAACTATTAGTGTATAGAAGAGCATCCTGTGAATAGCAATAGGAGTGAGTTTGAAAGTGATGCAAGTTGCTGCTTTCCCCAAGTATAAATGTTATGCAAACAGCATTTTTTTTTCTGTGTGAAGTGAACACATCAATTCTCATCTCTAGTTTCTGTTCTTTTTGCAGGAATGAACCAGTTTGGTCAGATGGGGATGCAGTCCATGGGTCAGAGGTCGACCCCTCCTCTTCCTCATAACGCTCAGATGAACCAGGTCTGTATCACCACCTCCACCCCCTAATTTCCCAAAAAAGAATCTTAGCCCCCCGCACGGTTGAGATGGTGCCATTTGTTTGAATTAATCGTCATTCAGAAATAATAGACCTACCCGGAAACAGTATTTCACATTTATGTCTTGTTTCCAGATGGGCATGGGGCCAACAAGAATGGGGCAGCCCAATGCCACACAGTTACAGAACCAGTACCTCCCTCCAGGGCAGTACCCTGGGTCCAGTCCTGGACATGGTTCTGGTCCGGTAGGCATGAACCAGCCAGCGCCTCAGACTGCAGTGCCACAGGTGAGGATTGAGTGACCGAGTGACGGAACCTTTATTATTTGAGTGACTTATTAGAAATAAAGACGTTACAAAGGACTATAACCTCAAATTTATTCCAATCTCTGTAGCAGAACCAGATGTCGACGCCGCCTTCCCTCCCGGCCAGCAGTCCTGCAGCCCAGTCTGCCTCGTCCGCTCCAGGCTCTGCGGCCCCAGGAGGTCCTATGGGCTCCGGTAGTGCCAATGGTGCCGGGCCCCTCCCCAGCCTGCCTCCATCTTCCACGCCAACCCATCCCAACTCCTACCCTCACTGCCCATCCATCCGGACCAACTCCCCGTCACCAGCGCGCAGCTTAACGCCTCAACCCCACCAAACACCCCCCACGTTACCTGGTTGTCATACGCCACAGCCTCAGACGCCAAGCACGCCTCAGCTGCCCCCTCCACAGCATACACAACAACAGCAACAACCTTCGCAGCAGCAACAGCAGCAATCGGGCAAGCCGGTGAACTCTGACAAGGCCGGGCAGCTTCCACAGCAGACGCTTGGTGCTATGGCTTCCTCAGGCCCCCAAGCAAGTCAGGCCTCCTCAGTGCCTAACCAGAATTCTCATGCACCACTGCAGCTGCCCCAGACCCCCGTGAGTAGATCCAGACCCTGTTTTCATTACTTTGCCCAACGCAAGGTTTATGTTTTTTTTTGTAATGCTTGAATGCAAATCTATTTCTAAAGAGAGCCTCAGAAAAGCACATGAAATTAGAAAAATGCAATTTTTCTATAAATCTTTTATTTGAATATTTCAAAAAGTGTATTTTATAGAAATTGGAAAAGTAACAGCCGATTTCTCCCTCCCGTCAATAAAAATGATGCACAAAATGCCGGAGAAGAACACTACACATTGGGCTTTCATAGCAATCCCACTATTTTAAGAAATTTTATGATTCTTAAAAAAATTAAAAAAATAAAATTTGGGAAATGGGTTGTCTTATAATTACTATCAGGAGAAACACATTTTAGGAAACTATTTAATGCATTAAGCGATGGTGTTTGAGTGTGGGAACCCCTGTTGGTGGGTTCAAGCTTGCGATTTTTTTTGAAACGTCTCTTTCCTTCTTTTGCATCCCTCAGCTGTCTGCGAAGCCTTCTCTGACGTCGGATTGTCAGGTATCCTCTCCGGCCTCAGTCAACAGCAGCACCGATGCCAGCTCTCAGCTCGCGCAGCCAGATAGCTCTGCTCCCAGCCAGGAGGAGGTTAAAATGGAGGTGAAGAAGCAGGAGGAGGAAGACGAAGGGGCTGACGGACAAGGAGAAGGCAAGGGGAAGATGGGGAAGGGTCAACCTGAGGTGAAGACGGAGGAGAAACCTGAGGTAAGATCATCCACACTGAGTAAGAGTTTGAAAGCCTTAGAATATATGAAATAGTCTGTCCTATGTTTGAGGCTAATGGGATTTTATCAGTTTTATAATGTTTATTATAGTTATTCCATCGATGTGGGTATCCCTTAAATCCTTCTTGCCAGATCAAGAAAGAGAAGACGATGGGAGACGGCTGTAAAGGCGAGCCCATGGAGACGTCCTCATCTTCGGTGTCGTCGTCGTCGGTAGCGACCAGTGAAGACAAGAAGCCGGAAATAAAGAAAGAGCCCAAAGAGGAAGAGGACGGGTCATCGGCCTCTCCAGCCAGCGCCCAGAGCAAGAAGAAAAGTAAGATTTGTTACTGACTTAACCTGTGCCAGTATCTTCACGTGCTCGGTTTGTAAGGTCGTCCGAAAAGTAATACGACTAGAGATAATCATCAAAATAATTTGTTTAGTAATGGCCGTGAACATCCTTTAAGATTTCAGAAGTATTTACAGATAGAAAGGATAAAGTCAGTGGAGTTTCACCAGTAGTCGTCCTCATGTCCAGCAGAGAGAAGGGCAACGTCACTTTTGACCCAGCCTCTCTCTCTCCCCCTCTCTTTTCCGCCTGTCGTTTCTCATGTTTGTTTGTTTTTTATCGCTCCACCTGTTCCAGTCTTTAAGCCAGAGGAGCTGCGTCAGGCTCTGATGCCCACCCTGGAAGCTTTGTACCGGCAGGACCCCGAGTCCCTTCCCTTCCGTCAGCCGGTGGACCCCCAGTTACTGGGAATACCCGTACGTATTCGAACTAGTAACAAAACTAACCTGGTAAGGGACTGCACTGGCTGCCATTTTGCTTCAACTCCTCTCAAAACGTAGTTTCTTTTTTTTATTGTTTGTTTGTTTGTTTGTTTGTTTTTTCCATATTTCCATTTTAAATATTTTTTTCCTGCTTTGTCATGGTTATCATCAGAATTGATTTGATAAATCTGCTTACAGATTTTTCTTTAATCTTTTAGTTGATATTTGTTTCTCCCATTGCATGTCAGAAGTTAAGAAAAAAAAAAAAAAAAGAGATTTAAGAGTGTGATTGTATGTGTGTGTGTGTTTGTTTTTGTCTGTATGTGTGTGAGCGTTCAATTTGTGTTCTCTTTTCTGAGACTTCTTATCATTTGTAAATCAAAGCAATGACTCTTATGAACATCTGCCTTTACTTTGATGGGACTTGAGTAAAGGATATAACCAATGAAACAAAGTAAATGCAAATTACACATCGAAAACATTTTGACTTTAGATTTCACAATCCTTACTGACAGCTTTTAGACCAATTTGATTTAATGACACATAATATCGCGTCCATCAGGGTGTTTTGCCTTATTTATTAATGACCGATTGTCTTTCATTTTAATGGTTAATCATTTGCTCTCGCAGTTCATGGGCCAATTGCTTTTATTTATCATTTTAATGTTTTACTTTTGCCTTTGTCATGAAGTTTTAGCCTTTAATTTGAAATTCATTTTTCTTTGTAGTTTTCATCCTTGTGTTCCATTGCTAGCTTTCTAGTTCAGTTCCTCACCAGTAGTAGTAGTAGTAGAAGTGTGTCAATGTTCAGGTGGGCAGTGTGTGGAGGTGGGACAATGCCTTTACCTCCACTGCTCCTAATTTGGAGGAACACAGTACTATATAATATACTTTAATATATACAATATAGTACTTGTACATGCTCTGGTTGTACAAGTAGAGCAGTGACGATGGAGAACCAGGCTATTGGCTCACCTCTCCTTCTGGAACCTACACAGTCAAGTGATGCAACTTTTCACTATTGTTAATTTGCACTGTGCCATTTATAAAAAAAAAAAAAAAACAAAACATGAAGCTACTTCTTGCTAATTTAAAATTACTCGCACTCCAGTGGGATTCATAAAAGTGTATTATTGTGATATAAATATTGCCTTTGTATGGTAATATACATCACTTTTGTGCTAATGTGAGTGGTTCCATTCAGAGATCAGGCTCCGTTTCCCAACTCTTGTTGCCATGGTGACACTGAGATGGACCCTGCTCTTTGAAACTCCCACCTCCTCCTTTTCTCTTTTGGGTTGAGTCTCCAAAAAGCCTTTTTCTTTTCCTCGCCCTCTTCTCTGCTTCTTTTTCAAATTGTATCAGATAATTTTTTTTTTGTTTGAGAAGAAGCAGAGAGGACGAAAGGAACAGGAAAAACCACTTGGAGACTCCACCGTCCCCTCTGACGTTGGCTTTACCTCAACACTGTTGGCCTTAACTCCGTCATCGTGTTGCTACTCGTGCTGCTGCCGTTGTTAATGCCAACCGCTATGTTGCTATAAGCAGCGAATCTGTCTGCCTGTTGCTGTTGCCACTGCTCTGTTCTTCTTGGTTTTGCACCCTGACCACTACCCAGGCCTGAAAGCTTAGTTTTTTTTCCTTTTTTTTTTAAATCTCGGCATCGAAGACGTATCACCCTGCTTCTCATCATCGAGCGGGACGAAATAAGTATAAGTAAATAAGTAAAACGTATTTTAAAAGAAGAAATTATCAATAGATTACAGAATCTGGCCGGGCTCATTTCAATATGATTTTATGAAATGCATCTGTAGCTCGAGTTTAAAATTCAAATTTATAAGGAGCAGCAGAGGACAGCGGTAGTCACCCGCTTCCTGCTTTATTTATAATACATAAGGATATATAGAGTATTTATATATCTATATGTATATAGGGACTTTACATGCAGGGTGCAAAGCAGAGAGCTGGAGGGCAGAAGTTGTCATGTCTCTCTGTTTGCACGTGAACCTTCTTCTCTGCAGTGCTCAACAACATTGTCCCCCTGCACCCTCTTCTCTCCCTACTCTGGTCCCACCTGGTCAACTGCGACACCTCCATCATCGCCGACGACCACAACGCTGATGATGATGATGCTCCTCTTCCTCTCCCCCCCTGTCTCTCTCAATCTGTCCCCCTCGAACGGCCACCCCGTTTCCACCATTTCTTCTTCTCTCCCTCCTCGACTATCCCTTGAATCCCGGATGGCCGCTGCTCTGATCCCAGGACTACTTTGATATTGTGAAGAACCCCATGGACCTGTCGACCATCAAGCGGAAGCTGGACACGGGACAGTACCAGGAGCCGTGGCAGTACGTGGAGGACATCTGGCTGATGTTCAACAACGCCTGGCTCTACAACCGCAAGACGTCCCGGGTCTACAAGTACTGCTCCAAGCTGGCCGAGGTGTTTGAGTCAGAGATTGATCCCGTCATGCAGGGCCTGGGATACTGCTGTGGGAGGAAGGTGAGTGTTTTTTTTTTGTTATTTTATGCAGCTTTATACGGACAATTCTTCTTTTTTTTCCCTATTCGTGAAGACATTCTGTCTTATTATTTTTGTTATTTTTATTTTTTTTTAAGAAACATTTTATGGTCAGATTTGACTAGTAAAGAAATATGGATATTCACTCACTCACATTTTGGATAGGAAAGACTGGAACAGCTGTTCACAGTGTTTGTGCCGAGTCAACCAGCTGCTGGATGTAGGCTTATATATTTAACGTAGAGTGAGATCAATTTTCTCATATAATGCTCTGCTAGGCGGCAAAAGTTGTATTTAGCAAAATGTTACCAAGTATGAATTTGGACTTTGTGCATGAGATGTTTTTTTTTTTCTTTTTCTTTCTTACAACTGTGTTTCTTTTTATTTTTCGTAGTTCGAGTTTTCCCCTCAAACTCTATGCTGCTACGGAAAACAATTATGCACCATCCAACGTGACGCTGCCTACTTCAGCTACCAGAACAGGTAAGGGCTTTCGAACACATTAGACACAAAGCATGCACAGATCCCAGATAAACGACATTCACAAACTACTACCCGACAGCTGTTTATTTTATTTTATTTTTTGCAGCCAGTAAGATCAGTCGTATGTTTATTTGCACATGATATGATTACATTACATGATATTATTATTTCCTACTGTATAGAATCAATGAATCCGTGCAATCCCAGATGAGTTTTAATTTGGCTCCAATGGTTACCCTGCACCATCTCCATAGTTCACCGTTTTAATTTTCATTTTCATTATGTTGTCATTCATAAAGTGGGCTCCTGTCTTCTTAAGCAGTTATTCTTACTTTGGTGCACCATTTCTTTTTTGCACGGAGTTAATATGTGCATGCACAGTATAGGACTGCTTGTATTTGGATATTTCATGAATAGAAAGGGAGGGCAGGGGAGGGGGTGGGGTCAACGCTTACCACCAGAAGATCGGTTCCCACTTTATAAATGAATTGACAGGATGATGGGTCTCTGTTGCTTTGCCATGTATTTTATTTCCTCATCCACCCTTTCATGTTTGGAGACTTGTATCCTCACTCCCTTCCTGCGCCGCAGCTCCTAGTGGCCTCTCATGTTGCTGTAATGTTGTTGTTGTTTACCACTGGACGTCTGACGCTAATCTTTGCTTTGCCTTGGCTCTCTGTCCTCTGTTGGTTGTTGTTCACATCCTGTCCATCCATCCGTCCCTCCCTCCCTCCTCCATGTCCTCCCTCTCTGTCTCTCATTGTCCTCGTCGGATCTGTAACGATTTATTTCACGCTTCTTTAATATTCATTTTGACCCCCATCTCCCTCCCCTCCCCCTTCCCTTCTCCCCCTTCTCTCCCTCCTTTTTTAACGCTTGTGATGTCTGCATTGGCCTGCTTTGGTGTGACCAATCATCCACTCCGAAATTTACGCGCAAAATCAAAACACCCGCCCACTCAAAAACCCTGCATCACGATTGGCTGCTTCCGCCTGGCGACGACCTACCTTGCCCTCTGCCTCCTCCTGTGTGTCCGCCCCCTGGCCTGTCCTGCCCTGCACTGATTGGCGGCTGCTTCTTCGTGCCCTCTCTGTGATTGGCTGTGCTGATGGCGAACGGTGTAGTTCACCCAAATATGGGCTTCTTGCTGACAGGTACCACTTCTGTGAGAAGTGTTTCAACGAAATCCAGGGCGAGAGTGTTTCCCTGGGGGACGACCCCTCTCAGCCTCAAACGTGAGTACTCTCCCGCCTCCCTCTCACACGCAGCAGCTCTCCCATTTCAATCCCATTTCAAACACAGTCCTGTAGTTATAAATGTTTTTATATATATATATATATATTTAACCCAAAAAAGTTTTAAAATGTGTCGACAAAATCACTCGCATACATTATACATACATACATATACATGTTTTTTTTAGGAGTAATGAAAGTGCTCAAACAAAAGTGCATGTGTGAAATCGTTTTTATTTGATTTTTTTTCTGAATTTTTCACATCACCATCTCAAAACAAGCATGTGATATTACTTTAACTGCTAGGGTTGGCACATACAAATGTGTATGTACAAATATTTGTAATAATAATAGGTAGTTGTTTGGTCCGTTCGCAAAAGTATATTCTGAATTTCGGTGGCAGGATTCTGCGCCTTGAAGGCCCGTCAACAAAGGATAACCTAGTTTAAGAAGTTTGTTTTTCTCTCATTTTTCCCACAGGTCCATCAACAAAGAACAGTTCCAACGAAAGAAGAACGACACGCTTGATCCCGAGTTGTATGTCCCCTTTTTTTTTACTTTATTCCTTCATGACGTTGTGACGTCATTTGTGAATGATAGCTGCAGCAATAAAAGATTGTAAATTCCACATTTATTCCGCAACCGGCGCTCTCCTGTAGAGGAACCAAAATGGTGGCATGTTTCCTTCATTAACTGTGAATATTGCTTCTGCCTTTTGTCTTCCCTCTGCTCAGGCTCGTGGAATGTACTGACTGTGGTCGTAAAATGCACCAGATCTGTGTCCTGCATAATGAAACCATATGGCCTTCAGGGTGAGTTGGCTATCATACACTCGGTACATTGTGCTTCATGACTGGGGCTGGAAAATGAAGTTAGTCCTTTGTTTTCCCTCATTCCTGACGCTTTATAATATGGGAATAACATCATTAAAGCTGCTGGAAAAGTACAAATGTTATTTCTAATACACACGACTGCACATTTTTGTGGAGTTTTGATTTTTTTTCTGCAATTATGCAATATTTCAGATCAGACGCAGCCAAACACACTTTGGGGCAGATTTGATAAACAGTTTATTTGCGAGTTTTGATTTATTGCATCAACCCTTAAAACGAACGCCAGCGTGACTGCTTGAGCTGCTCGTGTGTGCTCTGCTAGTCATTAACAGATAGTCATTATAGTTGTTTGAAGAAAGAGAGACTGCTATGAAAGGCCAAATTGTATTTTGATGAATGCCACTTGATCAATGTCATCGGTGCATATTATGACGGAGCATATGGTAACCTGCAAATTTAAATATTTACTCTCTTTTTTTTTTTTTTCCTCCTTCACCACAGCTTTGTATGTGACAACTGCCTCAAAATGGCAAATAAGACGCGGAAAGAGAACAAATACGCAGCCAAACGTAAGTGGAATCTTGATTGCTTCGTTTTTTGTTTTTTTTTCAGCAGAGGTTTTGAAAACCCAATCTGTATTGGTATTGAATGGTTCCATTAGTTTGTTTTTAAATCGTTTTTTTTTTAGCAATAGATCCTTTGAGATGGCTGCCTGGTCAGATCTTTTTTCTTTTTTTTTTTCATGGAGAAAAGCAGCTGGACCCACAATGTGAACACATTTGTGTGTTTTAGAATCTCCATAATCAGCATTATTTAACTCACTCCCCATCTGGGGAAGAAAAAAAACTTTGCACTAAAGCCATTTTTTATTCCGGCACCTGTATGAAGGAAAAACAGAGAAGGCACATTTTGCTTACTATAAATAAAGACAGATGTGACCAAGGTAGTGAGGCTGATTAAAAAGTTTCACATACCAAAAAAACAAGGTGGTATACATTTTATATTAACTTCAACATTGTTAAAACAGCAGATTAGATGAACGAGAGGAGTGGCCAATGTTTTGAATGGGGAATTATCCACAAAATGACCACATTATTCTTATTTCATTCACAGAAATATTCAGTTTCTTTTTCTATTTTTTTTTCTCAGGGCTTCCCCAGACCAAGTTGGGGAGCTATTTGGAGTCACGCGTCAATGACTACCTCAAGCGGCAGATCAACATGGAAGCTGGAGAGGTCACCATCCGAGTGGTCCATGTCTCAGACAAGGTGGTGGAGGTCAAACCAGGCATGAAGTCCAGGTAGGAAGATGACCTCTGGATGCTTGCTGGGGGATGCACACAACATAATTAGTAATTATGTCTGGTACCAGAATCTGGTAGGAGGATTCGGGATCTGGATGTGTTTTTTTTCATATTCATATTTCATATATTCATATTTCATTTTTTTTTTCATATTTACTGTGTGTATGTATATGTGTAGATATATATATATAAAACGTCATTGAATGGGTTTGGCTCACCTGGCTGTTTCCCCCCCCCCCCAATGTAGGTTTGTGGACAGTGGGGAGATGTCGGAGTCCTTCCCGTACAGGATGAAGGCCCTGTTTGCGTTCCAGGACATCGACGGAACGGATGTCTGTTTTTTTGGCATGCACGTTCAGGAGTACGGCTCCGACTGTCCACCTCCCAATCAGAGACGCGTGTACATCTCCTACCTGGACAGTGTGCACTTCTTCCATCCCCGACACATCAGGACTAACGTCTATCATGAGATCCTGCTCGGCTACCTGGAGTATGTCCGGAAACAGGGGTAAGATCTTCTCAAACATGATACCCACCATGCAATATCAATGTCTAGAATATTCAGAGGATGCTGCATTTTCAGTTACATGAAATTTTTATTTATTTATTTTTATAGCATTTGAAATGACTACCGCTTTTTGTCTCCCTGTCTAGGTTTACACAAGGTCATATTTGGGCCTGTCCACCCAGTGAAGGGGATGATTACATCTTCCACTGCCATCCAGTGGACCAGAAGATCCCCAAGCCCAAACGCCTGCAGGAGTGGTACAAGAAGATGCTGGACAAGGCCGTTTCCGAGCGCATTGTCCACGATTACAAGGTGAGACGCATCACCGTGGCAACCAGCGGATTGAATTTGCATGTATCTCAGCAGAATATAGTCGAGAACGGAGACATTCAGAAATATACTACTTTTTATGACATGTTGTCATGCTGAAATTGATATATTTGACCTGTATATTGCATATTTATATTGTTGGATGTATTTTAAGAGTCCATTCATTTATGTTCAACAACAATACGATAACTTTATTCTCGTCTGATCCAAATGTCTCTCTTTGTCCTCCAGGACATCTTCAAACAGGCAACAGAGGACCGCCTGACCAGTGCCAAGGAGCTGCCTTATTTTGAGGGCGACTTCTGGCCCAACGTCCTGGAGGAGAGCATCAAGGAGCTGGAGCAGGAGGAGGAGGAGAGGAAGAGGGAGGAGAACAGCACCTCGAACGAGAGCACGGATGTGAGTGGAGTAAGAGTCCACTTAATTTTTCACTTCTCACACAATTGTCACAAAAAATAGTCCGTTTTGAGGCGACAGCGCGACATACTAAAAGTGTTTGCTTCCACCTGCGCAGGCCACGAAAGGAGACAGCAAGAATGCCAAAAAGAAGAACAATAAGAAGACGAGCAAGAACAAGAGCAGCCTGAGCCGAGCCAATAAGAAGAAACCAGGGATGCCCAATGTTTCCAACGACCTCTCGCAGAAACTCTACGCTACCATGGAGAAACATAAAGAGGTATGTGACGCGAATGCGATTGTAGAATTAGATTCTTACTGTTTAATTAAGACTTTATTACGATTATTGCGACTTACTGCATCGGAGGTGTACAGTTGACTCCGCTCCGTAAATGCTATATATATATATATATATATACATGCAATGTGTGTATTTTTTTTAATCAAATGTAATCTGTTTGTAAGAATAGGGCCTGAATAACGCGCACTGTTATTTCCAGGTCTTCTTTGTCATCCGCCTCATTGCCGGCCCCACTGCCAACTCCCTGCCCCCCATCACGGACTCGGACCCCCTCATGGCGTGTGACCTGATGGACGGCCGCGATGCCTTCCTGACCCTGGCCAGGGACAAGCACTTGGAGTTCAGCTCTCTCAGGAGGTCCAAGTGGAGCTCCATGTCTATGTTGGTGGAGCTGCACAACCAGACCCAGGACCGCTTCGTCTACACCTGCAATGAGTGTAAACACCACGTGGAGACCCGCTACCACTGCACTGTCTGCGAGGTGAGATTCGGGATTTTTCTAAAATCTTACTCAGGATATGATGATGAGGATGATCATATGGAGCTCTTGGAACCATAATCATAATGATGAGCATTCCCAGCTAAAAGTATAAAAAGTGCATGCAGGAAGATTATAAGAGACAAATTTCCTATTTCATAGAAACATTTTGAATTATTTCAATGTTTTTTTTTCTTCCCCAGGACTATGACTTGTGCATCACCTGTTACAACACGAAAGGTCACGAGCACAAGATGGATAAGCTGGGTCTCGGCCTGGATGACGACAGCAACAACCAGTCGGCGGCAGCTACCCAGAGCCCCGGAGACTCCCGCCGCCTCAGCATCCAGCGCTGCATCCAGTCTCTGGTCCACGCCTGCCAGTGCCGCAACGCCAACTGCTCGCTGCCGTCCTGCCAGAAGATGAAGCGCGTCGTGCAGCACACAAAGGGCTGCAAGCGCAAGACAAACGGCGGCTGCCCCATCTGCAAGCAGCTCATTGCTCTTTGCTGCTACCATGCTAAACACTGTCAGGAGAACAAATGTCCCGTCCCGTTCTGCCTGAACATCAAGCAGAAGCTGCGGCAGCAGCAGCTACAGCACAGGCTGCAGCAGGCCCAGATGCTGCGGAGGAGAATGGCCAGCATGCAGAGGGTGGGGCAGCCGGCCGTAGGGCCACCAGGCGGACCGGTGGTGGGACTCCCGTCGCCAGGGAACAACGGTACCACAGCACCAAGTACGCCAACCTCTGTGGGAACCCAACCCCCGACTCCCCAGACCCCGACGCAGAACAATCCTCCACTTCAACAGCAGGGGATGGGTCAAGGACCCGGAGTCCCGCAACAACAGCAACAACAACAACAACAACAACAACAACAACAACAACAACAACAACAACAACAACAACAGCAACAACAGCAACAGCAGCAGCATCCGGGTGGGATGCCCCAACAAGGTGGCATGCCTCCTCAGCACGCCCTTCACCACCAGTTCCAGCAGATGGCAGGAGGAGGAGGAGGGCCAGGGGGGATGATGAGTTCTCCCCAACATCAGCAGCAGATGCTCAATCAGGTCCAGCAGCATCAGCAGCAGCAGCAGCAGCAACAGCATCAGCAGCAAGGTGGAGCAGGGACCAATCCTCAACACCTCCAACAGCATCCCAACAGTTTGCCTCCATATGCCAGCAGACCTCCAGGCTCCTCCCCACTCCACCAGTCCCAGGGCAAACCAGTCCTCGGCTCTGCAACACCTCCCCACCCACAGCCAGGAGGCCAGCAGCCTCCTCTCCAGCCCCAGGGCCAGCCGCCCCTCTCGCAGCAGCAGCCTCAGTCTGGCCCTCCACCTGCAGCTGTGGAAATCGCCATGAAGATCCAACAGGTGGCCGATGCTCAGAGGAAGATGGCTCTACAAAGACAAGCTGCCCAGGCCGCTGCAGGCCTCATGCCTCCTCACCCGCACAATCAGCAGGGTCAGGGTCAACAGATGGCTGGCATGGGACACCCCGGGGCGACGGGGATGGTGGGACCTCAGGGCATGCCGCCTCAGACGGCGGCGGCGGCGGCCGCTGCGGCCGCTGCTCGGGCCCACATGGATCAACAACAGGGGGCTCCGCCGGGTATGATGGTTGGTTCTGGTCCCATGCAGCAAACCCCTCAGCAGGGTAACCTGCCCCAGGGCCAGCTCCCCCCTCAGGTGCAGCTTCAACAGCAGAGAATGGGTGCACCACATCCGAACCCGCAACAGCAGCAGCAGTGGGCCGGTCAGGGGATGCCGCCCCAGCAGAGACAAGCTATGATGAACCAAATGGGCCATCCAGCCATGATGTCAGCTCAACAACAGCAGCAACAACAACAACAACAGCAGCAGCAGCAACTTCAACAACAACAACTTCAACAGCAGCAGCAGCAACAACTTCAACAACATCAACAACAGCAGCAGCAACTTCAACAACAACAACAACAACAACAACAGCAGCAACAGCAACAACAACAGCAGCAGCACCCGCAATCTCAGGGCCACGCTGCCTTGCTAAATATGGTACAACAGCAGCAAGCTGGTGGTGGCGGGGTCCCAGGAGCCACCGGCGTCCCAGGACCTGGTGGGAACATTCCGCAGGCCGCCCTGCAGGATCTGTTACGGACTTTGCGCTCGCCCAGTTCACCGCTGCAGCAGCAGCAGGTCCTCAACATCTTGCGCTCCAATCCACAGCTCATGGCTGCCTTCATTAAGCAGAGGGCCTCTAAATACAAGGGGGTGCAGGGTGCCCCCGGTGGACCGGGTGCAGTGCCTGGAGGTCCCGGTCCAGCGGGAGGTCCTGGTGGCAATGTGATGGCCGGAGGTGTGCCACAGGTGAACATGAACTCTGCAGGACCTGGCCAGCCAGGGATGCACATGGTCGGTCAGGGAGGGGCAAACATGGCCACCATGGCCCAGCTACAGCAGCAACAGCAACAACAGCTTCAACAGCAGCAGCTACAACAACAACAACAACAACAGCTACAACAGCAACAGCTACAACAACAGCAACAACAACAGCTACAACTACAACAACAACAACAGCAGCAGCAGCAACAACAACAGCAGCAGCAGCAGCAGAGGCCTATGATGAGTAGTTTACAGCAGCAACAAGTGGCAGCTCTCCAACAACAGCAGCAACAACAACAACAACAACAACAACAACAACAACAGCAGCAGCAGCAACAACTTCAACAACAACAACAACAGCAACAGCCGCCGGGTGGAGCGAGGCCTATGCAGGGCCAGGGACCACCAATGGGAAATCTCAACACTACCCAGTTTAGAGAGATACTCATGAGGCGGCATCTCCAGCAGCAACAACAACAACAACAACAGCAGCAGCAACAGCAGCAGCAAATGGGAGTAAATCATGGACAGTTCCAGCAGCCACAGCCACCACAGGGGCAGGGCTACATGGGACAGCCTGGGATGCCGCCTCCTACGTCGGGACAGGGCCCGCCCGTAGGTGGACCTCTTGGCCCCCAGCAGCCCGGCGGTCCCCCGGGGCAGCAGGGCCAAGGTTACCCAGGATCGGTGGCCCAGCAGCAGGCTTCGGCGGCGCTGCAGCACAGGCTGCAGCACCAGCATCACCTCCAGATGCAACAGCAGAACGCTATGGCCAGTCTCCAAGGCGGGGACGGAGGGCCGGGCGGGGGCGGCGCGCAGCAGCCACCTCAGGGCCCTCAGGCAACTCAAAGTGGCCCCCAACCTCCATCCTCCCAAGCCCTGCTCCAACAGGCCCTCCATCAGCGGCTGCTCCAGCAGCAGCAGCAGCATCTTGGCCCTGGCGGATCGCCCGCCCACCACAGCAATCCCATGAGTCCTCAGCAGCCGCAGCAGATGGCCCAGTCCCCGCACCTGCAGGGCCAGACCATGACCTCCTCCCTGGCCAACCAGGTCCGGTCCCCGCAGCCCTCGCCGAGGCCTCAGTCGCAGCCGCCGCACTCCAGCCCGTCCCCGCGCATGCAGCCCCAGCCCTCCCCACATCACATCTCGCCGCAGATGCAGACGGGTTCCCCGCACCCGGGCCACCTGAACCAGCACCACCCCGGTATGGGGGTCCCGCCACAGCAACAGTCGACAGCCCAACAGCAACAGAACTCTATGGAGCAATTTGGGTCGGACCAGAGCGCCATGTTGTCTCAGCTGAGCGGCATGGCCGGTCTCCACGGACCAGGGGCCAACGGCCAGGACCCAATGGGCCAGAATATGAATCACAACCCTTTAGACATCATGTAGGAATTCTACGAACGTGTCAAGTTGAGCTCAATTAGCTCCGTGATTCCTCGCACAAACTGCACTCACCCAGGACAGTGTTATTGTTATTACTTAGCCTTTCATTTTTATACTATTATTAAATGTTATTTAAAATGTTTTCAATAAAGATGCATTGAACTGAACTTCCTATGGGAGATGAACAATAAATCAAGCAGTCGTTAAAAAATTAGAATTATTGAATTGTAAGTTATTGCTGTTAATATATTTTTTTGCCAATTATGGACAAAAGGGCGGGGGACGGTCTCTCGAGCAGCCTCCTTGCTTCCACTTCTTGCAGAATAGAAGAAAGGTGATATTTTCGGGAGGGGGGGGGGTCTAAATAGGAGTACTTGCCTTTTTTTTAAGAAATGTTTTTAAGGTTTTAAACATGGTCAAGATTAAAGAGGAATTGATTTAATGCAAAGAACTTTTTTTATCGGTTTTGTTTCCCATCATTCGGTCTGTCTATTTCTGTTTTGCAGAGTGATGTCGAATATTATTATTATTTGTAATATTAATGTAAATCCAAACATGATGCATATCCTCGTTTTTTTTTTCTTTTTGTTTTTTTTTTCTTTTTTCAATGTTTGGATTTGCTTTATTTATTGTTTTCTCTTGAGGGGCCGGGGGGGGTGTCACTGTACCCTGAGACTGCTTAAATTCGTATAGAAATATATTTTTGTTATTGACTGCGGGTGGGGAGGGGGAGGAGGGTGTTCGTGCATTTTTCATTTCACTGTAGATGTCTTTTAGTTGGGTCTGTTCAGGTGGGATACATAAATGTCAGTGTTTTCTTACAGCGGCTGAGGGTCCGCTGTGAGTCGGAGACGTCCAGTGGACATATTGTGACGTCTCGTCCGGCGTCTTGTAGGACATCGGCCATGCTGGAAGGGACTCGTCCCTCGCAAAAACATGCAAGCCCTCTCCCTCGAATGTGTGTGCACTCCTTCCTTTTAAAGACACTTAATATGGAGCGGTGGATGCTTGGGGAGGGGGGGTGCATACCTGTGTGCCTGTATTTTTTGGAGTACATGAGACGCGATGTGGAGAAGAAAAATGGGTAAAAAAAAAAAAAAATGGGTGGGGTGGGGCTCCTTTTAGTGTTTTTAGGATTCTACTGTTTGGAGTAAACAGAGGATTTTTTTGGATCCAAATGAACTGTGTTGCACAGAAATGAGGAGAAAGTAGAAAAGGAGATCTGAGAAGTCGGCCTCCGTCTCTTTCTGCCTCGTCCCCTTTGCTGCTTCCCTCAAGACTTTAAATCCCTCCTCCTCCTCCTCCTCCTCCACCCGGGGAAGTTGATCTCCCTTCCTCCTTAACTCCATCTTCATCTTTATGAACTTTGGGATTTTAATTTAATATTTTTTACTGTACAAAGAAACACAAACTGTGGACTCAAATACTGTTTTTTTTTTTATAATAAAATGAAAATTACCAATATTGACGTGTCCTGCATCTGGCCATTTGTTAGAGATCATATTGGCAGTCTGGTGAGTTTGATATTTTTAATGTTTATTTGGAGAGAAGAAAAAAAACACCTGATTCTTAAAAAAAAAAGAAAAGAAAAAGATGAGTAGCAGTACTTTGTCAGATATTTGGTCTACCTTTGCTTGGGTCATATATAAAGCTTTCTGATTATATATTTTTTTTAAAGCATGTCAATTAGTATGAATATAGTATTGTATTTCTTTCTTTTTTTATTTATATAAATATATGCCAGTCCAGAACACAGTCGGGTCACACATACTCACCCCTGTCTCTTGTGCTCTTACAGAAGACGAGTGATGCCGTTGCTGTGGTGGCTGAGGACTCATCAGTGATGTTTGGTGTTCACAGGTACACACGCACATTCCTCACCTGCACTGCTGCACACACACGATTCAGATTGGGATCATTAACTTGCACTTTATGGAGTCGTTTATAGTTATTGGTCTTTCCTGAGAGCAACATGCCATCTAGTGGTGATGTGTGGTGAGATGGTTCAATATCAGCTAAATTATACTAAAAGAGAGTCTGAATTTAGATATTAGGGTAATAATAATGGATGACATTTCATATATAGCTCATATATGAATCTTCTCTGGCAAAATGATGTTTATACTTTGTTACTGTGTGTTAGTGAGTAGACTGGTATGTCTTGACATTTAACCTTTGCAAAATTTCAGCAGTGGTGAAATAAAACCTCATCTGGAAGAGGAAAAAAAACAAAAAAACTCTGACCTTAAACATACTGTTCCCTGGTTTTGTTACAGCGCAAAGAGCTGCTGTGAGTTGGCTTTTAAGAAGCAAGTACAAAACCAAAGTCTCTCCCACCAAATAACTAAGTTGTGCTGTGATGTGGAGTTTCAGAGTAAATATTTATAAAAACGAGAACAAAAATCAAAACGTAAGACATGCTCCAGGAGTCATTTCTCATGTTTTAGTACATATTTATTGGAAATGCAGTCCAAAAAAAAAGGAGAGATTATCTTTGCCATATACTGAACGGGTTCACACACATTTAGTGACATAAGTTAGTTTAGCTTATACATGTGACATGCAATAAATAATACCTTACTACAGTCTGACCTAACGCACATTTTCTTCTGTTTGTACATTAGCCTACACAGCATTGACAGCGGCAGTGTAAACTGATATCTCTCTTTTGAAACGCACAAAGGCTGGTGAACAGAGCGGACCATCCAATGGTCATACAAAAATAGAACCAGGTAGCGCTTTATACTCGTAAAGTAAAAAGACAGCAGACGGCAGTAACGCAACTGTACTTCTTTTAGTCCGTCTGCCTTGAAACACAAAAAAAAAAACGTCATCTAAGCAGCAGGCATTCATTCTATCTCTTTGTTTTTTGTATGTCTTTTGTGACAGAAATAAACCTCTTCAACAAAAACACAGGACAGGGCTTTGTACAGTGTGGCACAGACTGACGGGGCATGCGGTTATCTCTGTGCTGAACGCTGGAAAAGGAAAAAGAGCAAGTTTCTTTACAAAACGTTGTTGGTAAGAAAGAGGAGCGACTGAAACAGGCCCCGGAAACGGATCGGAGTGTGAGACCTTATGTCAGCCTGGAAAGCACTGAGGAAAAGTGGAAAAAGTAGCTGCATGGAAGTAATAATGTAGAACGCAACAACTTCTCCTGGAGCTTCAGGGTTTCCTATCAAACCAATACATGAGTAACAATGAGGAATTTGCCACGCATTTCTTTATTGAAAGAATAATTTATGTCTTTGCTGAACTCAGTAGGAAAATGAATGTAACTTATAAACATGGAATTGTTTCACTATTTACATGTAGAAAAAATGAGTGGCAAGTGTTGTATTGGTTGTGTGTGCGTGTGTTTTCTTTTTTTATCTCTCTCCTTCGTGTCCCTTCAGTAGCTCTTAAAGAAGCCTTCCGCCACCGTGGCTTCTTTAAAAGTCACCGTCAGGGAGTTGATGGTCACGTCTGTGGTGATCACCTTGTCTTGTGTTTGCTCCGCTGCAGCAGGAGTGGACCGGTTGGCCGGTGTCACCGCGGTGACGCTATGATTGTCGTCTCTGACCTCCTCGTCCCTCGCCTTCTCAGAGGAGCAGACGGCGCCGGCGGCCTTTTCTCCCACCGCCTCGATGCTCCCCTGAACGCTCACTATCATTGAGGTTGTGTTGTTTCTCGCTAACCTGTGAACTTCGGACCCTGCCTTTACGTCCTCCTCCTCTTCCTCCTCCTCGTCCTCGTCCTCCTCCCCTATGTCCCAGTCTGACCCATTGCCCTCGGTAACCGCATCGCCCTCTCCGGCCACGGGCACCGAGTTGCTGTCCTCTGGTTGGCTGCATTCAAGCCTTTGGTTCCGTCCTGTTTCCCGTTTCTCTTCGGCCGCCTCATCGCTCCATGTTTCTGAGCCCACCAGAGTCAGGCAGGCCTCCTCCTTCTCCACCTCCATCTCTAAGTCCTGTCGCTCCAGCAAGGGCGGAGAGCTGCACCATGACTGACCTTCAACAGAGACAAGGCAAAGTGTGGCTGATTTATGAAGGTCAAAGGTCATCAGTGAGGAACTGATATTCAGAGGGATTCTCTTGGGCAACCAACCGTATAAACTGTCTTCTCTTCTCTCCTCTGTAGTGCTTTCGGTGTCCTGCTTCTCTTCTTCACTGATGCCGCTCCACTCCTCTTCGGTGGGTTCCTCCTCCTTCCTCAGTGGACGCATGGGCTTGTCCGAGGGTCCGCCCGGCCCTCGTTTAGCCAGCCTCTGCTTGCACTTCCTCCTGATCGGGTGACAGTACACGCTGCTACGCTCGCCCTGGTCCACGTCGGTGCTCATGGAGCGGGTGAGGGAGAGACGCAGCCGGGGGGGGGCCTTCTCTGAGGCCTTGTTGGCGCTGCGGAGGTCCATGGCGAAGATGTTCTGGAGCAGAGCAAAGGGGAACGGTGAGCATATGAGTGACTACTGTGTTTATCTAGAGGCAACAGATACACTAGTACACTCATTGAGGGATTATTTCTCCAAAAAAGGCAATATACAAAGATTCTACAGTGATGCTAACTTTCTAAATGACTGCGATTTGAAATGAAAATATTACATAGTATATCAAAGTATTTTTCCATATAATCGATCTTTATACAAAGACTGTGTATATGATTAATACTTGCTGTACTATATGTGAGGACTGAGTGAAAACACACATTGTGGATCCACATTGTTACACAGGCGGTGGTGTTGTTTTGTTACCACTAATATGGACACTGTGGTTAAAACAGAACAAAATCCACAGTCATTCTGCTGTACACACACACACACACACACACACACACACACACACACACACACACACACACACACACACACACACAGTGGTTTGGTCATGTCTATTAATGGAATGTCTTGACAAAAAACTAAAATCTAATAATAATCTTTTAGTCCTTTCCACCCCCAAACATCTGTATAAGGATATCACACCGACGTTTTGATGTCCTCACCCTAGGACACAGCTGCAACCGCAGCTCATGACGCAACTTATAGTAAACAGTAGGATCAAGTGTCTTTTCAAGTCACACCCCTTGGTCCAAAACACATATTTCAGCTGCAGTGCATTCTGGTCTACTGAGGCTTTTAGTGGTGAAACTTACATTCCTATAGTCTTACAGTTAAAGGGGACATTTGGACAGTTCTGGACCATCCGTCCATTTCACTATTTAAACGATAACAATGATTCTGGGTGTTGTTTTTCTTGAGCTCTCACCTGTTTAAATTTTTTTTTAATTCCTGTAAATTAAAGGGGGAACACAACCCATTTTCTAAATTGAGCTTGGAGTACAAGTCAATCTGCGAGAACCCTTGTATTTTCTCTTCATGGCTCTGGGGGGAGCTGCCCAAAGATAAAAAAAAAACACCAATGATATCATACTGAGGTCATCACGGTGATTTCACATTTTTTCATTGTGTTTTTTAAAGTTTGTTTAAGAAAAGCAAATTTAAACTATTGTGATTATTATGGGGAAATGCAGGAACCATTGTTTTCCTGATTGACTCAGATGAATGATCAGGATATCTGAACTTTGCTAACTTCTCCTGATCCTAATCTGTCTCATCTTTGTCTTCCAGCTTCACGGGACTACACTGACGTGATGGAGGGGACCACATTTCGTGTAGGGCAGGTACAAAAGGGAAAAGGAAATTGCTATTACCCTCAGGACGAGTCTCCTGGGTCTCAGCCCTTTCCTGCGATACGCCAGAGCTCGGACCTTCTCCTGACTGAGGGAAAGATGGACACCGAAGAGAGGACAGAGAAAAAGAGACGAGGTAAGACACACTTAGTGAGAGAAGAAGAAAAAACTTTTTAGATTTATTTATTTTTTCCCAAAAGACTTTACATGGCTACTCACTTTTCCTCGTAAGCCAGGACCAAGCGCGGGTCCAAAATATTGTCCTCTGGTTCCCAAGTGCTGTACCTGCAGACATAAACACATTCGGTCCATCTATCTTTCCATATTTACCTCAATTTATCTGTCCATCTATCACAGGACACAGTGCTCGAACAATAAGAAAAACTGAGTGTATCTATATATATATATCTGGAGGGAATGAGATCACTCCATGATGACTGGAGGATTACTCACTTTGGGGACCATCCCTGCCATTTCAGTAGATACTCCACGTTACCCTGAGGAGACAAAGGGGGGAGGAGACAAAGGGGTGAGGACAAACGGGGGTGCGGAGGTGCAGATGCTGAGGAGAGTCTGACTGACTGTCGCTTTAACTCGCGGGCAGAGTGAGGCAGGCTCGCGGACTATCTCTGCCTCTCGCGCCGTGTTGTTTTCCTGGGTGACGTCAATGACAGCGGGGATGGGTGGCCTCCGAGCCTCGCGCTGACGTGACCGCACATGGGCCGCACGCACCGGTCACAGACAGCGCACGATCTCCTTCCATAACGCTACACCGCTGCTCGGGAGAGGTGGGGCCGCGCGCACATGTAAACAGTTTTTATGTTGCGCAACGGTCCTCTCTGAGCTTCCGGTGAGCATCCAATAATAATACACATGATTCCATGTTATTAATCTGACGGTGATTTCATTTTTAAAGGACGCCGCGTTTGATAGTTACGTTATTACAAACTTTTTCATAGGCTGTTTCTTTTAAGATGGAGGTGATGTCACACACTTTCTTTTACAGTACAATGTGTAATAAGGGAGTCAGCAGCTGTAGGTGTGTAGTTGTGTTACTGTCACCGGCTCGCTGCCTTAACCCAAATATAGTGCGCAGCTCCGCAAACACACACACACCCCCTTCCACATTCTACCAAACAACTGCGTAGGATCCGGTGCGAACACGTTGGGTGTCGCAGCAGCTGCACGCGCAGGTAAACGCCACTACACACTGACGCAGGTGTGTCAGAGCAAAAAGCGCCTTCACGGGTTTGTTACGTGAACAGGAGGCAAAGTGCGCAGTTGTGAGTTTGAGATGAGCTTTACACAATAACACAATATAGTAAGTTATGTAAGTTGAGCAAAGTGTCGGAGCGTTCTTACCTTCCTCACCCTCTTCTTCGTTATGGACTCCACCGCGAACACTTGGTCTCCGATGGATGACAGCTCCATCGCGGGGATCGGGACTCGAAACGTGTCTCGGCGGGTTGTGATGGAGGAGGAGCGGGGACGCGGGGAAAGTTTCAGCGCCGCGGCAGCGTCTCTCTCTCTCTCTCGCTCTCTCTCCTCCCCCCTCCCTCCCTTCATCTCTCGCTCCCTCTCTTACTCACTTTTTAAACCTGCGACACATCAACACCGGACAGCGCGCGGCTTTATATCGGGCGCGCCCCCTTTCCATTGCGTAGGACCGAGCCCCCAACGCGCGAGCCCGTGGCCGCGAGACCGCGCACGCAAACTAGAGCAGAGTGCAGAGGAAGAGGGAGAAGTAGTAGGAGGAGGATGGGAGAGGAGGGGGGAGAGTTGAGAAGGTCACTGAGAGCTAGAGTTCAGGAGGAAACTGGAGTTTCTCAGTTATTCTGAAACTTTTAGCTAAAGAAACTTATTCCAACTATAAATAATGCTGTTAATCATGAGTCAGATTTTTAGTTCAGGTCTACATTGCCATACACAAGTTTTGATTTTATAAATAAAACTTTCACGTAACTAATGTGTACCTTCGTACAGTTTTACATTTAAATAATCAGCATTTAAGGACATTCACTGAGATATATTTAACATTAGGCAGCATATTAGCTTAGTATGAAGTTTTAACATTTGGTGACTTCACAGTTTTCTTCTTCCTCTTCCTATGTTGTATAATGGCGGTTGACAAAACTAGATGCTCGATACACCCAAACATCAGAATCACAAAGATCAGAATCTGCAATGGAAATGAAAGTATTGCTTCGCTCTCTGTTGGAGAAGTCCACACCTCCAGCTGTGTTTGATCCAAATATGGAATAAAACAGCTAATTACTGACTGATTTTTTAAGGTTATGTTAAGTAAACTCGCTGCAGAGAGGCATGTGGGAAATCAAGTTAAGTACACAGATGAAGATCTCACTGATGATACTGATTGCTGATGTTTCAGCTAAAATTTATGTTCTACTGTACATGTACCAACCATGACGGTTTGCAAAGGTGAAGGCACTGATACTAGTGCACGCACACATGCACGCACGTACGCACGCACGCGCACACAGTTCCTTTACACAGTCCACACAGTCTATGGTCCACTGTATCTCTGCACCTGGAACACTTGCATCACTTATTGGGTGTCATGGCAACTGTTTCTACGGCGACTGCTGAAAAGCTGATGGTGATGAGACAGCATGAGCTGATGAATAGTTCACTGCTGAAAAACGCTTTACACATACCGACCCAACTGACCTTTGACCTGCCAGAACTGAGATTATATAACCAGCCCAATATAAAATTACAAATTCAATCCAATGACATTCCTATAGTTATGTGTAACACATCATTGTTAGTACAGTTTTTTTTTTCCAAATAATTTGTTTCAAATCAATGATTACTGATGGTATTCTGGTTAGGTTAGACTTCATCTGATGCAGAAACAAATGATGACAAGTTCTAAGAGTCCACACTGACAGATCTAAATAGTTAAACAATAATCCAAAACCCCAAAGTCAGCAGTTATCAATATTACAAAATATTAACCACCAATAGAAAATTGATTAAAATTTGAGAGACCGTTTAAAATCAAATCCACAGAGTAATGTGTCACCATGATCCGATACCATCTGTAATCTTCTCCTTGCACACCTGGCTCATATTGGTTTGGGAATGAGGTGTTAGTCTACTATTTCTGTACATTTCCGAGACTGACACTGTGGCATTCACACCCGCTCAATGCTGTGTGGAGGTGAGAAAGAAGTCTGGGATTTAACTTTTCTTTTCTCCCTTCTCTCGATCTTGATGCAACAGTCACTTTCCTGATAAACAACAAACGTTGTTTTTAAATCAGTCCCACATTTCCCATAACGCACCTGGATTAGATCCCACATTTCTCAAAACCCCACCACTCAAGTTTTATTTTTGAGATAAGTTTTCTGAATTTTAACAATTCATGTCCACGCCATGATACCCCCTGTGACGTCACAATGGGATCAGGAAGGTAATCTTTGTCAATCTGTGGTCAGATCCCCTCCTGGGCATCACAAATCCAGCGGCTGTTTTCTTGTCACGACACAACTCCCATGTTTTAAACCCAGTGGTCAGCTGATGTTGTGATGCTCCTCCAATCTGCAGAGATTGATCAAATGCTGCTGGTGTGAGTCATGGTATTTACTGGAGACTTTGGTGATCACACTGTGGTGTTTAACCGCCAAATTGTGTGTTTTTTTATTGATTTGTGTTGATCTCATTGCAGTGTGTGCTTTCTCGAAGGTAGCTCGTGGGTATGTGGGTCCCCAGGGGCCGAGGATTGCGGTATGTGTGTTTAACGTAGTACGGGATGAAGGCAAGCGCTGTTCCCGTAAGGAGGAGGCGATCACTGCGATTCAGAAAAGAAAACACGGAGACCACGTGACTGCTGTTCTGCCCGGATACGACTGTGGCGGAGTCAGAAAACAACACTCGCTTCCACCCACGTGCTGTGACTCACACATGACTCACCAAACGTGCCGGTAAGAACATCGGCGCTGCTTCCCTGGAATATCACAATAGTCACACACACACAGACACACGCACGTACGGACGCACGCACACACACACTCACACAGAGTGGAAAAAAACCCGAGGGGGACCTGCGGCCTCATACCGGGAAACCACGCGGTTCTGTTTTATTTCCCTTTCATCCCCGGGGCTCGCACCTCATTAGCTGCAGTGAAGTGACGGGAGCAGCACTTCTGGGGGAAAAGACTGCAAAACCAGCTGTGAAACACAATAATCTGTTCTGCAGAAATTCTGGCTGAGATGTAAAAAAAAAAAACAATAATCTGATTGCAAATAATTATAATATCCACACACCAGTTCCTTCATTTAGTCAGAGGTTGGAGTTTATGCAGCCAGGATCAGTACACTGAGTATTATTATTTTTATTTATTCTACACTATATTTATCTGAATGCTGTAGTTAATGTACAATTTAATGCTTTATAAATATGCATTAGCAGGACCTTGTCTTAACTATTGCAGCAAGATGACACACTTTGACTTATTTTGGAATGTTAATGCAAGAATTTTACTTTTTGATTATATAAGCATTTTTTTTGCTCAGGATTGGTTTAAGATATATATATATGGAGAGAGAGAGATTCTCCATAATAAGTGATGTCCATGGCTATTTGAATTTGACAATTTCTTTGAAAAACGCAACAGGATTATGAGTTGTATATTCACTTATTCTGCTTTTTGTGTGTAGCAACTACAAAGATGACACTGGGAGACTCAAGAGGAAACGAAGACAAGTTGAGCCAAAGGTAAAAAAAAACTTTCATGATTGTAAAGATATTAACAATACATTTAAGACCATATGAAAGTTTATTATTATACAATACTCAACATATAATACAAACAAGGACAATGATGACGGTGACAACTCATCAAGCCACCATCCACTTTTTCTTTTTGCATTTACAGAATAAAAAACATATTTGAATGTTTCTCCCTCACCTCGTCAAAACAGGCATAGCATTAATTATTAATGTAACAATAATGTGTGCAAATACAGTTTTCTTTCGAATCCACACGTGTTTATTAAAGGCAACGCTGTTTCTGTTTCATACTCATCCTTCTCCTGCTGATCTCAGTCAAGCAGTCGGGACTGTGAATAGAGAGGAAAACAACAGACAGGGTAATTAACTGGATCCAAGACCAGCTGGCCAAACTTCTAATGAACTGTTTGTATCTGCACTGTTAGATACAAACGCCCACAAGTTTAAACCCTGTTTTCTTCAGGAAACAAGACTTTAAAGAGGCAACCAGATTCAAAAGCTTAGAACATGCATCTGTTTGTGAATGCAGCCCTCAGATTTTAATGAAACGATTTTGGGTTTTTTTTTTTTCTTATTAGTAGCCCCCATTATCAGTGGATTATTTCTGTCCATTATCTATGCAGATTATCTTGAAGGATCCGGGACGAGACACGGGGTTCACCGCAGACAGGTCACCGTTGGGGACAGGTGACACGGGTGTGACCAGGCATGTGGCAAATGCCGCAGGTCCGGGGTTTCTTAGCAGGAGGTTTGTCCGGGGCGGTTATCTTCCTCCCCCTCTTCTCTCTTTCTCCAACACCAGAACCACCTGACATGGGGGAACAGGGGGCAAAAAAAACATGAATTGCTTAAAGGCCATTCCATTAAGAGCAGAAACTTGTTTTCTGTGTGCTCCTGGACTGACTGCACCGAGTCCGCCTGGAAAGCAGAATGCTTCAAGGACTCAGTGGGGGTGTTGGTGAGTCGTGACTTATTTTCTTTATCACTAAGTATGGTCTCTCTCTCTCTCTCTCTCGTTTAAGTGCTTATCTTCTCTGTTTGCATCAGCACAACATGAGACTGGATGTTGATGCGGGATTTATCTTGATATTGCAAAGAAACGTGGGAGTTATTTGTTGCAGAAACTATTGAGACGTGAAAAACTAAACGAAAATAGCTGTTATGTATTGTTTATGTGTGTATTATGCAAAGCAATTTTCATAGAAATCTGACATTTAGAATAAATCTGGGTTTTAACGGTGGTTTAAATAATAATCTTCTTATGTGTGTGTGTGTGTGTGTGTGTGTGTGAGCCTTGCCTGCTGGCGGTACATTCTCATCAGCCCACTGGAAGAAGCCACACTGCTGCTCTCTTGGCCTCCCACAGGTGTGGAACGTGCGGCCCTTGTTCGGACCGTCCTTCTGCACCGTGCGTGTCACCGCAGCCTCATTACAATTACACATGGTCTGTTCCCCGTGTTCCCCGGCAGCTCCTCCCTGATCTCCGCCTCCTCTTGATGTGTTTCTGAAGGCCAGAGAGGACCTGGGAGGCTGCGAGGTCTTTGGTGCGGGGGGAGGACGTGGAAGCCCCTGACTCTGCGCCACCCCAGACTGATCCGGCTGATCGGCCCACAGGAAGAAGTTGCAGCTCCCACCGTTGCACTTGTAGAACTGACGCCCCTGGTTGGGTCCGTCTTTGCGGACAGTCAGGAGAAGTGCATCCTGGCCACAGTTGCACACAATGGCGTCACTGTTTGGACCCGCACTGCCGGTGCCTCCACCTGGTGGAGATCGAGGCTGAGGGGTCCAGGAGGGGACGGGAGGAAGGGAAGGTCGAGGATTGGATCGTGGCTGTCTGGGGGGCCTTGGAGCTGGAGGCCGAGGGTCGCCTCTCCCTCCACCTCCCCCGCCTCCTCGCCCCCCACTTCCCCCGCCCCCCTGTCCCCCACTTCCTCCTCCTCCTGCTGCTCTGAGGTATTTCAAGTCCAGCACCTCTCTGAGCGTCTCGTCACATCCACCGATGCAGCCAACAAATTCTAAAGGCATCATGGGAGGCAGGCTGCCTCTGCTGAACCTGAGCTTCAACCTGAAGGATGTGGGAGAAACAGGAGGCCCCGTGTTAAAGTTGTGAATGTTGACGGATCAGCAGGATGGCAGCAGTTAGCGATAGTTCATGACTGCATTTACTGAATTTGGATTGGAAAAGTGAAACGGTTGAAGAGAAAGTGCTGTCGTTCAACTTTGAGCTCTGTGCAAGATGGGTAACTATGGTAACAGATGCTGGTATGCACTTTGGCTCGCTGCTGGTGAACGAGCCCTATATTTGGACTGAGCCGCGTCACGTGCTCACGGGGTGAACGCCTACTTGTGTAAATGAGAATTTTGTTTCTTCTGCTGATGAAGTTGCTTCTTCTGTGGTGGAGACTTCAGTCAACGGCAGTTTCTGAGCTCCCACATTCCTTTCTGAATAATACTTAAAAATACTGAAAAATACTACAATCAGGCATTGAAGTGACCAGTAAAATGGAGTACATTCACTGTGGGTCTGAAGGAATCTCACGTTCGTAGCACAGTGCACAGTAAATCGGAAAAAAACAAACAAAACACGGTCCAGTGTGGAAGCTTACATGTGAACGGGACGTGGCTGACAGGTGGGACAAATGCTTTCGTCTCTGCTGACCTCCAGCACGGTGTCAGGGAACCACACTGCTGTCTTACAGGCTGGGAAACCCACACAGGACAGGTACTTACTGCAGGTGCAGAGACACAAAGGGAGGGACATTATTTAATGTACATGAAAGGACTTCTGTTGTTCCTCACTTTATAAAACTTTGATCATAATAATGTACACGTGACGTCCTCTCACCCGTTTCCCTCCCTCTTCTTCTTCAGCACCATGTCCCGCCCACAGTGAGGACATTTCCTGACTGGCAGTGGGATCTCCATGTCCTGCTGCTCCGCTTCAGTGATCTCGAGAGCTGCTCCCAGATACTGCGACAGGGCCTCGTCGAGCCTGAACACAGAACGCAACATCTTACACGCAGCTTAAAACGTTTTGCCACCCAGGTGAGTCCATTTATGTCCTTTGTCAAATATGACATGATTATGTTTGTGCGTGCAGATGGTGCGTCAGTAATACATCCATTTATTGCATGGCAACCCACTTCTTTGCCTTCCTCACAGACTCGATGAAGACAGTCTTGTATTTCTGGATGTGGTGCAGCAGCACGCTGCGCTTGTCCTTCCTGCCCTCTGATACCAGCTTGAGATCGGCCTCCAGTTCAGAACGCAGGTTTGGTTTGGACATCTCATAGCCCATGGAGTTGTAACCTAAGCGCACATGAACAGACGAAAACGTGTCAACACCTCTACGAGTGAAAACACACGCTGCATGCTGTACAAGGTTTTGTTTTAGTGTGTGTGTGTGTGTGTGTGTGTGTGTGCGTGCGCACCCTCCACCAGCCCCATGCCAAGCTCTCCAGGTAGAAACCTCTGGTCAGATGTCAAACCCACATACATGCGACTCTTGATCGTCTCAATGTGCTCTGCATGGGTTGCATCTGTGCCTGCAATAGAAAGATGGGGTATATACAGTGCACAGAAGAGTTTGCATTAGACAGGAGACAGTTAATCCTAAACAAACAAGGTCTAGGGTGACTAAGTTGTTACTAGATTTGCTTTAGGTGCTTTTTTTTTATTACTACAACAGAATTACAGAACAAACTGGTTTCATGTTCATAGATAAGTGTCTGTGAGTGGCTGGGACTACACACAAATTCCCGGCCTGTGTGTGTGTGTGTGTGTGTGTGTGTGTGTGTGTGTGTCTTTACCGATGCCGTGCTTCTCCATCAGTGATATGAGGTCGGCTTCAGTGAGCAGCTGCGGGGGACTCGTCTGTCCGTCCACCATCTCAATGGCAGAGGGCTGGAACTGGGCGTTGTTCTCGTACACTGGAATCACCTTCAACATACAGCGTGGACGTACTGAGGTAAGATATATTGCACACAAACAGGCAGGTACAGTGAATCAGCTGTGTGAGCCACACAACAACATATTACATAATGGGTAACTAAGCAACAGTACATTTTTAACACATATGAAGGAACACTTTTCCCCCCTGTGTGTTTCTTTTTTTGTTTAATTGCATCCCATTTGCCCCCTTTTTAAGAACAACCTTTAAATGAGGACCACGCACACCCTACCTTGGCACTCCACTTGTCATACGGGTAAACATCCAGATAGTTCCTCGCAATAATCATGAGTCCTGAAGCGGAGAACTTCTCCTGGGCGATGTCTATGTCCACCACCGTCTCCTGCCCCAAAGCATCCTGGGATACGCAGGCCAGGAAGTGTCGAACAATAAACTCATAGACACGTCCTTCATTGCCCTAGAATCAGAAAAAAAACATTAAATAGAATAGTTCAAAGAGTCCTATACCCAAATTAAGTTAGATTAGTTTTCAGACATACCTGCAGTGTATTTGAGTACTTGGTGGGGTGTATGGGGGGATGGGCTTCGTCAGATTTCTTGCCCTGTCGCGGATTGGGACCCCCGGGTTGTTCGAGCACCCGCTGGGCAAAAGTGCCCCAGGCTGGGCTCTGTGTCTGCTGCTCCACCAACGGGCCCAGACTCAGGCTTGCAGGGAAAATGTTTGTCTCAGTGCGGGGGTAGCTTATGAACCTGAAGGGGGTTGGTTGGACAAAAAGAACATTTTTGCTTTTAAACCATCAGTATTTTATCTGCATTACCTAAAATACCTCTCGTTAAAAAACCTAAACACTCACCCTTGGGTATAGAGTTTTTCTGCAATTTTCATGGTCTCTTTAGCACTTATTTTTAGCTTCCTAGAAGCCAGTTTCTCCATTTCCTGTTGGACAGATAAAAAGAGGACAGTGAAGCTGACAAATGCAAAGCAGCACATGTAGAAGCGTGGCTGTCTCACTTCGCACTCTTACCACTGTGTCCAACGGCAGCGGTCTCCACTTGCTCTTGGGTTTGCTGGTTACTGAGGTGACTGTTGCTATGGGATCCTGGAAAAGAGAAAACATTATATTCTTGCATGCAGCTTTTTACATGTGGCTTTTGGCCTATTTTATTCAGGCAAGTTGAAAGCACATTTTGAATTTAAATGTACTGCTGTGTCCTAACACAGCTGCAGGGAAAGATGCACCTCCATTACAAACCCACGCAAACAAACACAGTATAGGTCCACCTAGCCTTTGACCAGTATGGAAATGTATTACTCAGACTTCAATGTTGTATTTGTGAACACAATCCGTGTAAACAACAAAATACCTCCATGCAGATCTGGTAGAGCACTAGGCAGGCTGTGTGGCTGAAGAGGCGGTTTCTTTTCCAGCTGAACTCGACGGTATCCTCCTCCACCTCATGGAGCACTGACACGACAAAAAGAACCCATTTTAAATCTGACACCTTGCGTCTGCATTGGATTTGTGTGTCTGTAAAATGACATTTCCACCTTTTATCTTGTAGAAAGTCTCAGTTATGAAAGCCTGGATTGCTTTGAAGCGCTCCACCACAAAACCCAGAGTGGGGAACTGACAGCTGCCGTATGAGATCAGCTGATTGGCCAAAGACGCCGGAAAGATCTTCTGCAGGCGAAGCGTCTGGAATCGAGTGAAGGATGCACCTGCAGGAAGGGATCGTATTGACCAAATCAGCCAAAAGCAGATTCAAAGTGAATATATTTTCAGATATACAGTGTTTTGTCAAGAGATACAGATCATCACCCAGACTTTAAATAGTTATTTTGCTGTATGAACAATTCTCATGCGAGTCATCACATCATATTTCTCGTACTTTACCTATCCGCAGGTCCAGCTCCTGACGAACATCGACGGCATCACTCACGTTAACATCCGGCTCCAATAAAGTTTCACAAGCTCTCTGAATAGAGCTGGCGGTTATCTCCGAAAACTTGGCCCGAAAGACTTGTATATTGGGCTTGACTAAAAGAGGGGACACACAGGCAATTATCGGGAGGTAGTTATGGACAAATGTGCAAATGTCCAAATCTTTTGTTAAACAGAACCATGGATAAATCTCGCCTAGAAAAGAAAAAAATGCTGATACGACAACAAAAAAACAACAACACACATACACACGAGTCTTGTACCTGCTTTGCAGACATCTATTACTTCAAAGCCAATGTTTTCTCCCTCTCGGTCGCAATCAGTCCAGATGACTAAGACCTGGCACTGCCTCACCTCCTTCTCTAGGGTCCGCTGCAGAGACAAAAAGGGGATGGTGTATAATCAATATTCACAAATCAAAATATGCAATAATAAACATAATGCCAGACAGAAAGAGCAACATATGCTTATCTTCATTGATTGACGTGATCCTACCTTGATTTGTACCATGTTATCTGGACAGTACTTCTCTACCTCAGCATCAAATAACAGCACAGGATTGCAGCTGTGCCTTTAGAGGGAAAATATACAAATACCCGCAGTTCGTATTATACTGAGTGATGCTGGGAATGCTAAAAGAATCTTTTTTTGTTGTTGTTGCAAGTTACCATTTCTGGAACGGTGCTTTAAACTCGAGACCCAGTAGATGGCCCGATACGGACGTCATTGACACTGTGACATTCTGGAGCAGGATGGAGACACAATGAATGTGTGAGTAGGCACAAAAGATCAAAAACATCCAGATGAGTATGTGCATGAATGAATGAATGAATGAATGATTTCTCTCTCTGCATTCACTTACCTGCCCAAAGAGATGATATTCATACTCGTAGATTTTATTATACTTTGACATCCCTTCCCTCTGAAATGGAAAACAATACATCAGTATTCGTTTGGGGGCCTGTGACTCGGTGAACACCAGTTAATGTGTAATGGTTTCCATGTGAGACAGTGGATCTTGTCCCTGTGTTTACACATCATCTTTTTGTCTCATTGGATGTTGCAAATATCAGCTCGAGAGTATTTGATTATGGCTTGCAGGCTGGACCCCAACTGGATGCAATCATTCATTTCTGGTTGGTGTGAGTCAATTTTTGGCCCAACAGTCAATAATATTTGAAGATAATTATATTCGTATGTCAATAATAAAAGCCGAGACCATTTTGTGTCCTCTGACTAACGTAAACAGCATGATAACGTGTTTTTATAGGAAGGTTGAGGACTCCGGACTGACCCTCCTGGCTCTGCCGCCGGACATGATCTCCGAGATGCCTTTGGCCGCATCGTTCTTCTCGGCCACGCAGAGGACCCGTTTGATCTGGGTTCGGCTCCGGATCATGTCTGCCTGCTGCGGTGTGTCGGTGAGGGGCGAACACCCGCAGAGCCGCCTCCGCTGGACCCCGAGCCGCAGCAATCCCGGTCGAAGGAAGAATCTGCCAAGGAGGTGAACTATCCGCATGCCTAAACACTCTCACATGACGCGGCCGGTCCTCCACGCAGCTCCGCTGCGGCTGTTAGCATGTTAGTTGATGTATAAAGCTAAAAGTAACACAAACCAATAATTAAAAAAAACTTTACCAGCCGTAAATCTGAAGCGGACTCGGAGATTACTGCCTCTGTTTACAAATTCCGCGCCCGCCTCTCATATACTGCCGTATTCAGTTTCGTGCCACTGTCGTAAATTGCCGGTAATACGTCATCCTGGAATACGGCAACAACCATGGTTCAAAAATGTGTACTATATTATTAAATACGTACATTTGAATGTAATGTTGTCTAAATTGGCGGTAATTGTGTTATCATTGTTAAAACGTTTATCATAATGAGCATGTTCATGTTAAATTAATCTTCTAATTCTACCCTAAATTGGATTATTTCCAAAAAGCCACAAAGCGAAACTATATCATCGCTTAGCAGCTGAAAATCAGGTGCCTTACGTGAAAAAAAAGAAACACGTAAAAATGCAGATAAAACAGGTACATACAGCTCGGGAGACGGGAGAATGCCCAGAGTATAGGGACTTGACAAAATAGTTCATCTTGGCCACGCAATATCCCTAAAACTCAAATAATGACGACTGTAAACATGCAGGAATCATATTGTATGATTAATATTTTTTTCTGACAATTTAACGGTAGGAATACTTGTACGTGTTTCAGTTTTACGTTGGATTTCCGGCAGACGCAAGGTCACCTGACACGACTGTAACCAGCTGAGTAAACATGGCGCCCGTCTCTGGATGTGAACATTACATGGAGCGCTGCTGAGGGTGAGCGTCGCACCAGCGCCTCTCAGTTTAGTCCAGAACCAGAGGACCCGATGGACACGACGCGGGGACACACGCAGGTTAGACGGAGGAGACAGTTCCACTGACGCTGCGCCATGTTTTATTGTATTTTATTTTAATATCTCTGCACAGCATGGAGGGTCTGCTGTCCGTCGGGACCCCGTGACTGCCTCAAAATAATCGCTTTTGTTAAGAGAGACACTGAGAGGTGTTGTGTGTTTCCTCATAGTCAGACAGACACACACCAAAGGTCCTGTCCTGGGGCCCTTTTTCTTCTTCTCCACAGGGGCCTTCTCTGCTGTGGGACCCCCTTTTTTTTATTAATATAATCCGATTTTTTTATTTGTACGTGGAGACTCTCCATCTCTGGGCCCCTGGAATCCACAGCCCATTTTAACCAGACTAACCCCACGGCTGAGTGGACACTGTGGGACCCTGATGATGAGTGTGACTGTGCGTCGTGTGGCTGTGCTCTGACAGCCGGGGTTATGACTGTGTGTGGTGCTGCACCGTGCGTTGTGTTTCTCATGCCTTTCTCGACAACACCACCATGATAGGATCACCCGACGTGGTGGCCTTCACTAAAGAGGATGAGTTTGGCCAGACAAACCCCGATCCCTGGGTCCTCCCACAGGAGTTCTCCATCCCCCTCCACCCTCTGGCCGACCCTTGGGCCAAAACCTCCTATGCCAAGTTCACCAAAGACTTCGTGCTCATCTCCGAGTTCTCGGAGCAGGTGGGCCCGCAGCCTCTCCTTACCATCCCAGACGACCCCAAAGTCTGCGGCACGTTCGATCTCAACTACTTCTCCCTGCGCATCATGTCGGTGGACTACCAGGCCTCCTTCGTCGGGCATCCACCCGGCAGTGGCTACCCGAGACTCAGCTTCGTGGAGGACTCCAGGGTGGTGCTGGGCGACTCCAAGGAGGGGGCCTTCGCCTACGTCCACCACCTCACGCTTTACGACCTGGAGGCGAGGGGCTTCGTGCGACCCTTCTGCATGGCGTACGTGTCGGCGGACGAGAGGAAAATCATGTTGCAGTTTCAGGAGCTGTCGCTCCGCTTCTCACAGGCATCCGAGTGTCTGAAGACGGGGAACAGGAGAGCCTTCGCCAAGGAGCTCCAGAGGAAGCTCCAGGACCTGGAGTAAGACCTAACAACCTTTTAACTCAGCTCTTTTGTTGAATTATGTATAAGTAAAACGCATACTGCTCTCTGTATATTTTTACATTCATACCCTCACTGCAAGCTTTCCAATTTAGTAGAGTGATGAAATGCAATGAAAGTAAAGAAATGTAAACATCCCTTTTAGTTGAATCTGCTCCAAAGCTGAATGGGGTTTTTTTTCCCTTACGTGATGAAAATCAGTGCAGTAGTTTCTTTGTCAGGACGTCCCACTTGCGGCATCATGAATCGTGTTCTACACCACAAGATAACGCAATCACTTGTTTCGCCCGGTGCACATTTACATTGTGTGAAAGTGCATCTGGCTGGTTGTACAGTGTGAGTCCGACATTAGGGGGAAGCAATGCTTTGGGCTGAATGCTGACATGCTTTAACTGACAATCTTAACATCATGATGATACACAGGTAAAGTAATAACATCATTCATTTTCTTAGTCCTTTCTTTGAGTCAACATGTGCCAATTAGCACAAAACGTTATACCTAAGGTCTTGAGCATAGAGGAAAAGTATTAATGTATATTATTATTGCATTTCCTGTCCCTGGATGAGCACATGTGAACCGGTAAGCTCTGTGTTCTCTCCCTCAGGTACACTCACTCTGTGCTGCAGAGAGAGGAGGGCCTGCAGAGGGAGGCGGGGCCTCAGTGCATGTACTCGGCTCACGCTGTGGAGAAAGCCAACGAGCTCGCCAATGTGGAGAAGAGCATCTACGAGCACCGGGACCTGCTGAGGCAGATCAGCTCCTACCACTGCCGCCCGCGCAGAGATCCTCACGCCATCACCTGCCAGAAGTGCGTCACCGAGTGCTTGAGCGAGTGCGAGGGGGTTTTGGACAAATACGCCAAGCTGGCCAACCCCTTCGGTTACACCGACAAGGCAAGCAAAAGGGAGGAAGGGCAGGTTGGAGGGGAGGGAGGTGAAGAGGAAGTGGAGGAGGACGAGGAGGAAGGCGCCAAACGCAGGTCGTCTTATACGCCGCAGCTGATCAAAGCGAGGTCTGCCAAGTGTTTCGACAAGCGCCTGAAGACCCTCCAGGAGCTGTGCGATGAGACCTTCTATGCCGCCACCATGGAGATCCTGAAGGAGACGGAGAGAAGCTTCCGTGGCGACCTATGTTATCTCCACACACGCCGCCTGGACAAGGCCCTACGCAAGAGACAGAGAGTTGCCAACTTCCTGTTTGAGGAAGAGCTGGGTGATGATGCTGAGGACGAGGGAGGATTACTGAGACCTTTCTGTGCTGTGAATCACTCTGTAAACAACTATATCCTCTTAAATCCACCTCCCATCTTACTAGGACCAGAACCTCCGGAGCTAGACTCTCTCGCGCATCCAAATCCTCCAAACCCAGCATCTGAGACAAACCACACCCAGGGGAACGTGCTGGGGCTCGGGGAGAGCCGCTTGGACTGGTCCCCCTCAGACCAGAATCTGGTGACCCAGGAGAGCTCGGAGGAGACCAAGGGAAGCTTCAGGAGCGATAAGAGCGGGATGGGTCCCACAGAGAAGCAGCAAGGTCCTGCTAGTAGTAGGTCTGAACCTCCTGATCCAGATCCGGATTCTGACTTGACCCCCGACCCTGACCACAACAATGACCTGGAGAGGGAGAGCAGCAGTGAAGATATGGAAACCACGGCCGGGGATGATGAGGGGGACAACACGCCCGTGTCGTTGCTGGAGGTGGTGTCTGAGCTGGAGGCCAGCAGGGAGGACGACTCTGAGAGAGCCAGTAATGGGGCCTGTGATGTAGAGTCTGACTTGTTGGTTCCATTAGACACGGCGTGCTGCATGTCTCAAGAGGGTTTTCTTTACGAAGCCTCTGCCCCGGAGACGGACTCTCATCTGGGCCAGTCCTCCTGTCGAGGTCCAGTGGTCAACCAGGAGCCACAGTCTCTTCTTCCTCTCCAGGACGATTACACCGTGGGTTCTCTGTGCGCCGAAAGACTCGCGGCCGGGCTGGAGCTGCCCGTGGGACACCTCGGGGACGCGGCGTCTCGTACAGTGGAGGACGGCTCGGACTGCACCATGAGTGCCTCCACGGGGTCCGACCGCGCCGCCTCGCCACTCGGATACGGAGCGGCGGTGACCCTCCGTCAGAGGAAGAAGGCGGGACAAGGAGTCCTGAGGTTTGTGCGCCAGTACCCCTTTGCCATACAAGCGCTGTGGTGCCTGCTGAGTGGCCGGACCCTGGTGGTGCTCGGGGCCGATGAGGGGAGGGTCCGCCGGCTGGTCGCCGCTCTGGCCCTTTATGTGCCTGGCCCGGGGAAGTGTGGCGAGAGGGTGCAAGCCTGGCTGTCCTGCCCCTTCACCCTCACCGACCTGCACAGATGGAAACTCATCGGATTGCAGAGGTATGTCCAATTGTCAAAATCTACTATACAGATATAACATTCAGGTGTCATCATAGAACAAACAACCAAATTAGTTATAGGCAATTTTTTATAGTATTTTTAGTTTGATCCTTGGAGAACCATAGAAACTATCCAGCGCTCTGAAGTATGAAGGTGATTTCAGATTCCTCTTTGTAGTGCGTATGACATCTTACTTTACTGTCACTCATCTGGTCTGACTCATTCCTCCATGACTCATGACCAATTGTTAAACTGCCAGGCTTACGTCTGTATTACAGTGCTTTAGGTGTAGAGCAGAAGCATTAGTTTCCTAATTACATGTATTTATTCCTTTGTTTACTTGCCGTTTTATATTTATTTATCCTGGAGCAGTTGAGCCTCGGATTTGAGTTTTTTCCGTTTTTTAACATATAACTGTTTTGAGTCAGCTGACTTCCCCTCCCCCCCCCGTCATCATTGGCATCCATCTTCTACCTGTCTTGAATGTGTGCCAACAACGGACCAGCACTGACATTCCTAGACCAATAACCATGATTTTAATAATATCTTAGTAATATATGTGCATTTCTGCCTCGCACAGAGTGGCGTCCCCTGTGGGCTCCAGCATGCTTTACTCACTGTCCCGCTACAGTCGCTACATCTCCATCCTTGACGCCGACCAGAAGACCTTGCGCTGCCCGCCGTACCGCGGCCAGCTGCTCGCCAACATAGCCGACCATCGCACCTCCATCCGCCGCGGCTCCACCTACTTCCTCCACGTTCAGAGTACCCTCTGTCACCTGGCCGCCAAGGCCTTCCTCTTTACCTTCACCCACCACCTCCACCTGCCCGTGAGCGCGGCGGAGGGGCCTGAGGTCGTGGAGGGCCGGCGGCGCTGCTTCCTGCAGGAGCAGCTGATGCTGGGCGAGGAGGACAGCCAGATCCTCCTGTACCTCAGCCAACTCATGGCGCAGCAGTACCTGCAGCCCGCCCCGGGGACCGCAGCAGTAGCACCTTGTTTTAGTTTTAACTACACCACCAGCGTTTTATACAAAATCTAACATTCTTCTCGGAGGAGGATTCTCACTCACACGTTTTAACTGAAATGTATCTGTGACCCTTTTGGTTTTTGGGAATGGAACCAAAGGTGAACGTGACAAGGTCTCGTATTTTTAGTTTCAGGAAAATCTGGTGCACTGGTTCTTATGTTTCTCCGCTCTCGCTGTTTCCTCTGCGTGCAGGGAAAAGGAGCCGGAGCCAGCCGTGATGTCGGCGAGTGGTTTTACTTTGATTCACAGCATGATGACAACCACAAACGCACACATGACCTTCTTCTTTCTTTTGTTATCTACCTTTTATCCACAAAGGGCCATTTGTGCGTTTATCTCTCCCGGGTCACTTGCACTGGCTAGTCTGAGGTCAGTCGCCCCCTCTGTGTGTGCATGTGTGTTTGTGTATTCATCTTGCAGAACTTGACGCAACGTGGCTGTCTGCGTGTCCAAAAACAGGTTAAATCACAGCTCTGTGTTGACACCCGCCAACCACTGAGCAGTTTGTCAGCTGTGATGCCATCTCAGCTATATGTAAACATGTTTTTCGGGATAACTGTGACATTTTCTGCCTGTGGTGAACAGATGTCTCTCCGAATCTGTCCATGAAACCTTGTTGGCACCACGCGGGCTTGTTACAGCTGGTTTGTGACTTGCCTCTCTACATCACGTCCCAAGGCCAAAAACTTTCCTGAAGCTCACCCTCTTCATATTTGTGCTGCACTTTTTGGGTTTTCTCTTTGTTTTCGCACATATGTCGGCTGTAAGGTTTTATATCTTGGTTTTGTTTCGTGTACAGTCACACTGTTGGATTTTAATTGAGCAGATTTTACTTTTGAAAGCATGGAGGAAACATTCCTAGAGGCTGCTTTCGGGTTGTGGTGCATGAGGAAGTGTATTTGGTGTGTGAATTTCATCCAGTCGGCGATCACTTGATGTTGCATGTCCAGAGAAGTAATGTCATGGCGCAAATTCTCACCCATGTAGCGCCAGCAGCAGCCAAAAAAGGATTTTCACCGCCGGCGAGCATTTTCATGGATGTTACTCACTCGATCAGGACCATTTTGAAGTTAACCTAAATGTATTGAATTTCACTGTTGTCTTAAAGTTGTGTGAGAGTGTTGTGGCGTCAGCATGAGACTGTCTTGTGCCAGGGTGAATCACCGTATTGATGATATTTCTGTTGTTGCTGTATTTGAAAGAACTGACTTTGACACGATGCTGACCAGTAGGAGATGTTGTTGCTGGGAATGATGATGGTGTTGTGTTTGTGGAGACTTTTTGAACTTCCTGTGCCATCATAAGCAAAACTCTGAACTTTGACACTTTATTTTAGATAGTGGAAACTTATTTATCTTTGTTTTTTTCTTCCTTTGCAATCCTTGCAGGATGTGTGATATGAACAAAACTCAACTGCTCTTTTATTGCTTTCGGACCAAATTTGAATAGTGATCAAGATAGCCAATGAGTCAATTGTAATTTTTTTTTGTCTGGAAAACGCTGAAGAGACGCAAACCGAGGTGTCGTCACATTGGCCATTGAAATCACAGCAAATCAGTGTGTTTGGTAGTATTTTAGATGGTCCTGTTCCTAATTCTGTGGAATCAGTGATGGAGCTTTGATTTTGTTTCTAGGGCTTGTGACTGCATGGTCAGTGTTTTAATGTGAAAGGTCAAACATGTAGGATCATGGCTGCTGTCCCTCCTGTCATGAACAAAAATATTCCAAGTCATGCTTTTAAATGCTAATGGCAACTTTTCAATTTTTTTGAATTCCACTTATTATTTCAGTTCGGGGAAAGCTGGACTTATTGTTGTTTTTGCCCCACGTGATGAGGTTTTGGCTATTTTTATCGCTTAAATAACAGATTTTTCTGTTCGAACATGAATATTGTTTCAGCTGCTCTCCCTGATGCAAAAAGGTGAATGTAATCTGAATAAGCCATACCGCAGTGTGCTTAACGTGTCGTCACTCAGTGTCCTTATGTTGCCATATCATAGCGAACCCCTTTGTGTCTCATAGTAGGGGGAGCACTGTTTTAACTTAAACCCTGAATGACTGCGGCGTTGCCAGTTATTTTATTAAAGCACCTCGTGAATGTCATGCTTATATGTAAATGATGAGATTCATTTGCTCCATTAAATTATTTGAATCCACCTCATGTGTTTGCAGGTGATTGTGTTGATGTTGCTGAATCTCACTGGGAGATGCTGAAGGCACAGATGATCATTAAGCATCACACACACACACACACACACACACCAGACTCTTGTCTGTGTGACTTGCTGTGGCGGTGATGACGGATGTGCAAACATTTGAGGTGGCATGAATAATAAATGCTTTTCTGTGAACACATCTAATTGCCCTGCTGGTGCAGCAGAAGTAAAGGTCACGCACTCGAGAAAAAGTAGCAGCAAATTAATGTATTACCAACACTTGGTAAACAGTGTTTACTGCCATGTTCATCTTGGCTTTCATTGGCCCACAGGATGTGAGTGGGCAGCTCTGTGTGTGTGTGTGCGTGCGTGTGTGTGTCATGATTTGGACAGGTTTACTTATGAACATTTTATAAGTGCAGGTTCTGTTGATTCTGTAAAATATACCTGTTACACCACAGTTGGAATGTGCTCATTAATGTGATATAAAGATAAAAAACACAAGAGCAATTGAATCAGAACTGATTTATTTAAAATTACACTACAATAACAACATTAACATGTTTGGGCTTAAAACAATGACAAACCATTTCTCTCCTTTCCCTCTTTAAATGAAATGAAATGTATAAATTGATCCTAACAGTGGGCGTGACTCGCTGGAATGACAGAGCCAACTCAACTCAAACTTCTGAGGTTAAACGCTTTATTTAGTTATACTTCTAAAAAAAATGCAACACACCGAAAAACAAATTCTTAAGACAATATGGCCCCTCTCAGTGTATTCTCCCTTTTCTCCCCAATGCAGAAGAATATCCTTGTCAGGTCAACAGAAGTTGGTGGTGAAGATGTCAGTAAATTGTTTGTAATGCGGATGATAGAAATATATAAATGATGTTGCCTCAGGGTTGTGAGAACAGCTCAGCTGGAGGTTGGATAAGCCCTGTTGTCCCACAGAAAATGAGCAGATGTCCACTACACTTAGCCAGAACAACCTCTGCATCCACAGTGGGTGCATTCAATGATCCTCCCCTGCAGAGGAAAAAAGACAAAACAGCCAGTTGGTTAGTTGCAATATTTGTTTGTATTTGAGTATTTATTACCATATTTTTGGGTGTTGGCTGACTTGACTATGTTTGTGATCATTACATGGAAAATGTCACTTTTAAGGTCACTTGTTTCTAGCATTTAAATATAAAAACTTTTTTTAAGCGATTTGTGTCAGACTTACAACTTCCAACTTGCTCTTGGGGACTCTGCAGATACAGTTGGTTCCAAAGTTGGTGTCTCGTGTTTGAATACAACGCAGACAGCACAGGTTCTCGTAGCCCTGCTTCTTCCACTTTGCAATCAGGTTCTTGTCTGCGTAGCCTTCCTTGATACAGTAGTCATACAGCTCTATCAGGACACACACACAGAAAAATGGGGAGTGGTTTGTTAGAGTGCATAGGACAAGTTATTGCGTATGTTTGGGGGAAAGTTGTGTGTATTTATTTATTTTTTTGCAGAAGAGGGAAACTGGAAGTGTTATGTAGTTCGATGAGTGGGTGTAAACCTGATTACCTCTGCTGATGGCTTTCCTTTTGTAGAACAAGTCGAAGATGTAGCGACTACGCTGGTGGTGCAGTCGGAAAATTGGCCAAAGGGACTCCACCTTTCGCTTTCCTTCGTGGGGGTCTGTTTCAGCTGTGACACAGATGACATACCGGAAACGTTTGGTTCAGAAAAACGGCAACGTAATGTATGGTGTAACTGTTTTAATTGTTTAAAGCTTCTCTGGGATGTGTGTCAATGGCACAGAGTTATTTATTTAGAACTTGGAGGCATTTCCGTCCTATAATGTAAAATAGCCTCGTGTCAGCATCAAGCGAGTAAGCGAGACTAAGCGATTAAATTAAACTACACAGTGATCCTTCAACGGTGAGAGAAACCCCTGAGAGTGAAAATACTGAACTACCATTACACAACACGATGCGGCCGGGCATCGCGCGAAGCCCTCGTCAGAACAATCACATTATAGGTGCTCACCTTCTCTCATTTTCTGGTCCAGCTCGTCCAAAGTGGGCTCGATGAGCTCCCAGCCGTCTGGTGGAGGCTTCCGACTTCTCTTAACTTTGGGCATTTCGCTGTTTTCAGTGGAAAATGCAACAAAGGCCTCTGTGTTTTCGTTTAGATAGTGCGATCCCGTCTTGGGCGCAACAATTTGACGTGAACCGCAGAGGAGCGCGTGGGGTCCATTTCATTCTGTCGGCGCGCTCTAACTACGTCACCATCACAAATATAGTCCATATACCAGAATTTATTCACTCCTTTAATATTATCACTGCTTTAATCTATATATTAGTTAATTTTAATTCTTCTTTAGTTTAATATACGTAGGTCAAGTGATATAAAGCAACAATAAGTGTCTTTTTGGCGTTCTCCGTACATTGCTTTGGCGTGCTAGCAAATTGCCTTAACATAAACAACACTATGTAGGCTTCCACTATTTTATATCTCACGTATTTTGGTCCAGAAATTTGTCACTGTGCCAAAATATGTGCATTAACTATTTCATAGCCTCAACATTGATCACTAAATGCTTAAATAAACGCCTGTTTTTAAGGCTTATTGAAAGGCACATTCTTGAACCACACCACACGTAGCCACTGAGAGTGAAAACAACTGTCAGTTTTGTGGTTTCTCCACAACACCCATGTTTACTATTAGTTTTCACCACTTCATGACTTTAGTTTAAGAAAACCTCGCTCGTCAACATGCCCAAAGGAGGTAAGTCTGGATTTACAACCTGCTACTTAGTGCTGACATGGGATTTTTAGTGAGTGAGTCAGCCCTAATATTAGTAATCTTATTCTGGCGACTCACTCCTGTAATAAATATCGGATTGTGTCTTTCATATATATGTCATTAAACTAGCTCAGACAGCTTGTTCATACCCCGCTGATTATTTTTTATTTTATTTTTATATGTAAGCTTATTGTATATTATTGTATTTATTATTGTGGTCATCGTCACAGGTAGGAAAGGTGGCCACAAGGGTCGCATGAGGACATACACCAGCCCTGATGAGATAGATGCTCAGATGAAGGCGGAGAAGGAGAGGAAAGAGGTTGGTTGTTCACTCCCAGACCGTGCAGTCACATATGTGTGCAGGTTCTTGATAAAGTTCTGCTTAAGTTAAAAACTTTCTATTTTGCACCTGTTCTAATACAACTCAATTTCACATTTTCATGGTTGTACAGATTAAATGAATCATGTAATTTATTATAGGAGCAGAGCAGCTGATTGTACTCATTAGCTTTAAACCCAGAGCACCAGCAGCCCATAAAAAGTATTTTGAAGTTTAAGTTTAAGAAGACACAAAAGAGTCAAATTGTTTGTAATTCTGAAAACCTTTTGTGTCAATGTGTGAACTTTTTGTGGTTTTTTAGAATCTCTGTTAGATAATGCTGTCTCTTTTCTGTTGTTTTTGCATCTATTCTTAGTCTCTTTGTGGTTGTTTTGTGTCTCTTTGGGCTAGTTGTGCCTGTCCATTGTAAATATTCATTCAGAGTCTCAGGTATGGGGCGCCCTATAGACCTATAGTCGTTGACCTGGGTTCAGGTCATAGTCATTGATCATTCTTTAACTGGTATGATCATGATATGTTTTTAAATTTAATTAGGTGAGTACTGCAGAAGCCATTAACCCGAACCAGCCCTGATGTATCGATATTTAACATGTGCATACTGGATGTAGGTGCTGTATATATTCCCTGCATGTATTTTATGCAATGCATTTGTTCGATTATTTTTTGTTTCCATGCTTAACCGTAATATTTGTTTTTAAAGCTAGAACAGGAAGCAGCTGAGGCGGGGGGCGGAGTGCCAAACGACACGGCAGAGGAGAAGTTGCCAGCATCAGGATCAGAGGACAGCGAAGACGAAAATTCAGATGTACTACCGCATTAAATCTACCTCTCTGTCTTTTTGTTATCACACACATACACACAGTTTTCTTAACATGCATTACAGTAATAAAGTCAGTTACTTCATACTGTATGAGATGCTGTGATGTGCTTGCAGAGGAGGAGAGCCGGTGTAGAGGGCTTGATAGAAATCGAGAACCCCAACAGAGTGGCTCAGAAGTCCAAGAAGGTGACGCAGATTGAGCTGGACGAGCCCAGGCAGTTATCAAGGAGAGAGAGGTGTGTGTGAGTCAGTGACTTAAATAAGAAGTTGGATTGAATTGTCAATATTCAGGATGGACAAATGATATACATTTCCATGATATTCCTTTCTGTAACTCTGTAATTTCCATAATTAATATAAATTAACTTTCCTTATGTCACTCTCTAAACCCTGACACTTCTTAACTTGTGTACAGAGAAGAGATCGAGAAGCAGAAAGCGAAAGAGCGCTACATGAAGATGCACTTGGCCGGGAAGACAGACCAGGCGAAGGCTGACCTCGCTCGCCTCGCCATTATCAAAAAACAGAGAGAGGATGCGGCAAGAAAGAAAGAAGAAGAGAAAAAAGGTAAAAACATTTCATTTGGTGATTATCGAACTGTGATGTGTTTAACAGCATTTCGTAACGTGACATTGTCTTGCATTCAAAACAAACCAGATAGCAGTAGTATCATTCTGTTTATTCTTTATTTTTTGAGAGTTGCTGTGTGTGTGTGTGTGTGGGGGTTTGTGTTTTAGTATGTGTGTAACAGGGTCTCTAAGCAGTTTTTCTACACATTTGAGTCCATACTACTACTGTATATGTGTCTATGCACAGTGTGCTGATACTGTGTTTCTATTAATTTCTCCCCACAGCAAAAGAAGCAGTGACATCAGCGGCAAGAGGAATGAACTCCCTCTCACTGAAATGATGCAGAGTATTTATCAGAGGCATTTTCACATGTTTGTGAATTCGTGCAGTATATGACTATTTTTTAAAGAAAGCTATGAAGAATACGTAAGACAATATTGTAACATAAGACCATTTCAGTGGTTGATGCGACACCAATGGAGAGGGGTTGTGTATGTTTTGGCATGGAATATTGGCCTTGTTGAAGTACAACTATAATTATGAGATTATGCCGATTTTTACATACACTTGAAGTAAACCCCTTCTAATCGAATAAGCTTGTACATGATATTATTTTAGTTACACTTAATACTGTACAATTTTAACTTTGCTAACTGAGCAGCGTTGCCACAGTGTTTTTTTGGAAAATCTTACATTGTATATAACTGACTTATGAAAATATTTCCGATCTGATGAAGCCATTAAAATTTGTGTGGAAAATTATTTATTTTGCTTTTTTCCCCTCATAGTTTGAAACAGGCTTTCCTTAGTTACAAGACTCTGTGATGGCAGTATTACAGATATTTATTCTGAAGTGGAAGGGTTAGGGTTAGTTACCCTAACCCTAACCCACAATTAAGATAATGCTTTGAATCAGAGTTTTGTAAGTTCAGATACTAAAGTTACATTTGCCAATATAATCAAAGACAACATTTTATAAACATGTTTTTATTTCACATAGAAACGTTTTTGTTTTTACAAACTACAGACATCAATTTACATTGTTACTATATCTTGCTTTGATTTTTTCAATGTAAGTTTATAACTCTGAAAAATACCTAAAGTTTTGGTTTAAAAGTATTTTCAGCACAATGTACCTAAAATATAATAGTCATTGGGCTCAGTGGCCCCTTACAAAGAAGCTCATCTCTACCATGACATCCTAGTATTGGTATATTGTTACTCTGTAAAGGTGGTGCTAATTTTAACTACTTCATATCTTCGAATAACGATAACATTGATTGTCAGATAAATATGATAAATAAATCAGTGTAATACTTGTGTGTAGTATGAGTCTGAAGTCATTTGAAATGGAAGTACAAATATGTGTAATAATTTGCATAAATGTATTGAGTGTGACTAAGATATCAACCCTGTAAATAGCATTACGAACAGATTTTGCTGCTCGTTTTGCTGGTGTGTTCCATTTTGTTATTCTGAAGTTCACATTACAATATTAACTGGTGGCTTAAGAGGAGCTGGAGGGCGATCCACACTCTGAGCACAGGGGGGCGCTGAAGCTTTTAATATAACGGAACTTATAACGAAAGAATAATACGAAAAAGTATGTGTTAGGGTAGATTGTCTTTGATTTTTTTTTGTCGTTATCTAGTTTTAAATAAATATACATATAAACAACACGTTTTTTAGTTGTGGTGTCACCCAATCACACAATGCCCTACATAACATCACAGAAACTAAAAACAAAATGATGGAGGAAAAAAAACACAAAATGTATTATAATTTAAATAACCAAACACAACAAACAGGGGTGATCTTGAAATAACTTAAGCACACCAAGCAGTGATAATAACTTTTTTTTTGTTTCTCATAGTTTGGTCGGACTTTGTCCTCCTTCCAACAGGAAGAAGGGGTGTGGACGAAGAGTACAGTCCCACTACAGCTGCTCTCCTCTCGGCTGCACGAGCCTCCTCTCCTCGGTGAGTAATTAGTGTCCGCGTCCTAAACTATAATTCACGTGTTCACAGTAACCCTAGAGGTTTGTTTATGTGGCTTTAATGCACATTTGAACGGAAATAAAATTTGCCTTCCAAACTACTTCCTCGTTTCTTCTGTTTGATTTCGCGCGGTCATGTAATGGCAGCTGCAGGCGCACGAGACAATCAGCAGATTTGTCGACAGGAAAACAAGCCTGGGGTTTTAACTCTTCTTTAACCATTCTTTTAACCATTTGGACAAGTTAGAGATGCATGTTTTTAATGAAAGCTAACCTTTAATACTAAAGTTCATCAGACGTCAGTGTGCACTTGTGTGCACGCGCTGTTTCCGTCTCGCTGCTGCAGGCACTGGGTCAGTTGACCACAGAAGACGTGAGTCTATTAAGAGTCATGTGCTCTGACCTGAGGTGACACATTTATATGGACTCACATACACATTTATGGACTCCTGAGGAGTGAAAGTGTGATCGATTCCCGTGTGTGTGTGTTTGAGTGTGCCTGTGTGTTATTGTGTGTGTAATGGTTCAAAGTTCACCTGATGAGACAATATCACGCCAGGGTTGGGACACTCCTGCTGAAAGCTGCTTGTGTCCTCCTTTCTGGACTTTACAAATCAATCTGTGACTGTGGCGATCGAGCTGTACGTGTCAGAAGCAATCATATGTTATTCATAATCACTTTTATGATTTAAATATGTATGTTTTAAAAATGTTGCTTTTTATGTATTCAAATCTGAATAAGGACTGAAAAATATCCTCCTCTGTAGATCTCCACTTTGAGTCACCAAAGAATCGACAACCATGTCTTCAACCAACGGCACCAGTGTGAGCAAAGAAACGTGGGAGTGCCATAACAAGATGATGCAAGAGCCTCTGGCCCTCAACGACTCTGAGGTTTGTGTTCCCCATCACTCACGTACTGGATTGGAAGCTGGAGTGTTCACTCACTACGACCATTAAGACACGGCCCTTTAAAATACTTCTTTAATGACAGCTGCATTTTTTGTTTGGGTTTATGTTGACGTATCATTTTTGTGACTCATTATCATCATTATTATTTATTCCCATTACAAAACGAATTTTAGCCACTAAGTTAATACATTTACATGGACACCAGGCCCTGATTATGATGCATGCATTATTTCATTTATTTTACAAAAGTATATTTCATTCATATTCCCATTTCCATGTTACAGAGCATAGTCGTATTATCTGCATCTGCATTACACATACTGCAGCGAAAACTCCAAAAAGGATTTTATACTCAAGTAAAGATTCATACATGTGTGCTATAATAAATTCCGAACATGTCATAATTTCACCATCCATGCAAACAGTCAGTGACACAGTACTTGTGGTTGTCTGTGTTTCAGGTGTTCTCCATCATCAAAAAAGAGAAGCACAGGCAGACGTACGGTCTCGAGCTGATAGCATCTGAGAACTTTGCCAGCAGAGCTGTTCTCGAGGCTCTGGGTTCCTGTATGAATAACAAGTACTCTGAAGGATATCCTGGACAGAGGTACAATAATTAAACCCGTTTATTTTAAAGCCCTACAGTGTTTTACTAAAGGATACATCTTTAATAATATAAGAAGAATACGTATGGATGTAATAACCAGCATGATCCCTGTGTTCAGGTATTATGGTGGTACAGAGCATGTAGATGAGCTGGAGAGGCTTTGTCAGAAGAGGTCGCTGGAGGCCTATGGTCTGGACTCCCAGAAGTGGGGTGTTAACGTGCAGCCATACTCAGGTATCAGATACTGATTTAACATCCAAAACTGAGTCAATGTTTGGTGTGGAGCCACTTCTCACACTCATTTTCCCCATTTCTTCTCATCCTTTTTGTTCCTCTCCTCTTGGTGGTTGTGGATGTTTCTCTGTAAGGTTCCCCTGCTAACTTTGCTGTCTACACGGCCATTGTGGAGCCTCATGGCAGGATCATGGGACTGGACCTTCCCGATGGAGGTCACCTGACCCATGGTTTCATGACGGAGAAGAAGAAAATATCAGCTACGTCCATCTTCTTTGAATCCATGCCTTACAAGGTACAAAGCCACCATATTCACTTTTGTCAACACATGCAACATAATGTTAAACGCATGCAATTCAAGGTACAATACTCTACAACCTCATGTTGATATGTCATTGAATCTAGGTGTTCCCAATTAAATTGCATTTAGATGTAAAATATTTTGCTTAATACTAATGTTATTGTCAGAAGAAAAAAAATGATTTCCACTTAATAAACAAATCGTTGTTAGATACCTTTATATAGATAAGATGGATATCAATAATTACTAAGCATTCAATGTTTGTTGTCATGGGTTTTGTCAGATGAGACTGATGGGTTTTTACGACCTGTCTTTTTGTGTCTAGGTGAATCCTGAGACTGGCTACATTGACTACGACAGGCTGCAAGAAAATGCACGGCTGTTCCATCCCAGACTCATCATTGCAGGTCTGTACACGCACGTCACACCCACACACTCACACAAACAGCACATAACACTTCTTAATTATAATTTTTTCGGCTCCAGGAACAAGCTGCTATTCCCGTAACCTTGACTACGCCCGCATGAGGCAGATTTCCAACGAGAACGGTGCCTATCTGTTGGCAGACATGGCTCACATCAGCGGTCTGGTGGCTGCTGGTGTGGTGCCTTCGCCATTTGAGTACTGTGACATTGTCTCTACGACAACACACAAAACGCTGCGTGGCTGCCGCGCTGGACTTATCTTCTACAGGAAAGGTATGAATAATGATAATAATAATAGTAATATGAGAATTATGTTCAAACCAAAAACTCTTGCTTTTGTTTTTTCCTATGTCATTGATGTTTGTTTTCATCCTCCAGGCGTGCGAAGTGTTGACGCCAAGGGGAAGGAGACGATGTACAACTTGGAGTCTTTGATCAATCAGGCTGTGTTTCCTGGGCTGCAGGGAGGACCACACAATCACGCTATTGCAGGTATCCTTCAATAATATTTCTTTCTCCTTTTAATTTCTAATGATATGAAAAGTTGTCAAATTATCTGAATAATGTTTGCCTGTGTACTTGTATTGTACTCAGGTGTTGCCGTAGCTCTCAAACAAGCCATGACCCCCGAGTTCAAGGCCTACCAGATGCAGGTTCTTGATAACTGCAAAGTTTTGTCCAGTGAGCTTATTGAGTTTGGCTACAAGATTGTCACTGGTAAGAGACACGCTGACATGAAATATTTATATTGGCCTTAATTCAAATCATGCATGTACTATGCTTTTGTATGTCATTAAAATTTAGCTATCAATAGTACATTTAGTTTCACTTTATTTTTACATCTACCCTATTTTTAGGACCTGATGCCGGCCGAAAAGTAAAAAAACTCAAAACACTCGAAACTCGCACAGTAGCAGGGCCTAAAAATATGGTAGATGCGAAAATAAAGTGAAATTATCATAATATAGCATGTCGTCAAAAATTCAAAAAATGGACCAAAAAACGCCTTACTATAGCCTTACGTTCAGCCAAAAAGTCAAAAATGTCAAAACTCGCACAGTAGCATCGGCAGGGCCTAAAAATATGGTAGATGCGAAAATAAAGTGGAAAAAAGTGAAATTATCATAATAAAGCATGTAGTCAAAAATTCAAAAAATTGACCAAAAATGGACCAAAAAAACGCCTTACTATAGCCTTACGTTCGGCCAAAAATTTCAAAAAACTCGAAACTCGCACAGTAGCATCGGCAGGGCCTAAAAATATGGTAGATGCGAAAATAAAGTGAAAAAAGTGAAATTCTCATAATATAGTATGTCGTAAAAATTAAAAAAATTGACAAAAAAATTGACCAAAAACGCCTTACTATAGCCTTACGTTCAGCCGAAAAGTCAAAAATTTCAAATCTTTCGAAACTCGCACAGTAGCATCAGCAGGGCCTAAAAATATGGTAGATGCGAAAATAAAGTGAAAAAA